>JANRMT010062838.1:19070498-19083558 GCA_026402145.1 Polypterus bichir lapradei | reverse complement strand
CTATCTATCTATCTATCTATCTATCTATCTATCTATCTATCTATCTAATATTTTGAAATTTCCCTTGTAAATATAAAGGTTTGAATTAAATTTTGTGTTCCAAATTGTATATTAATATTCAATAAAATAATTTAGCAAATTGCCAAATACTATTTTAAATTATTTGTATGATTTGCTTTTTTATATTATATCTAATGTTTGCTTGTTCACTTTATGGTACATACAGTATTTTTAAAAGTAAACTTAACGTTTTGTCCTGTAAATTTTATTTCAGCTTTGTTACATATAAATATTAAATATATGACAGAAGCAAAGCTACGGAGTCATGTAATGTGTTGAGCTTATTCGACAGGGTTGATGAGAAGTGAACAAGAGTGCAGCCTCTGGTACATTATTTTCAATTGTTAATTCAAGGTAGCTAATAATAAACTTAAAAAGAAGAAACTCAAGATGCAAGATACTTAACATTTGAACTCTAAGAAAGCTTACATTGTCATAGCGTTATTTTTTCCTGTAAGTAAGGATTATTACAAAGCTTGTTATTAAATAATTTCATCTGTCTGCGTCAGAGTACCCTGGTACTGTGAGAAGCAGCAATGCACAGTAATGAATCACTATTTAACAAATGTAAATAATTCAAAAGAATTATTGGCAACCTTAAATGAATGATACATGGCATTTAAAGGATGAATGTATGTAAAACTGTTCAATATCCTTTTCTTAATAAAAATAAAAAACACTTCATGCTTAGGAAGCGGAAATTCCACAGATTTGACATTTTTTTCAACTAATGTGACGTAAGCCTCCTAGTGTCTTTCATTTCTTTCCCTGCAATGTGCCCTTGTTTTCTTTTAAATCTTATTTTCTGTTTAATTATTACAGCTTTTCAGCAGTGCACCTGTAATATGATGAAAAGGTCAAAATAAGTAAATTAGTAATTGTGCACAGGATGTCTTAAGTAATTATACTCATTAAAAATGAAAAAAGAGAAGTCTTTAATGATGCTGCTTCAGTAGCTTGCCTCTTTGGACCTTTTCTCTCATTGTAATGCTGTTATTAACAGAGCAAGGATAGGTCACTAGTTAATAATCAGGCTACTGTGGCCTCGTCTGCCCACATGACACAAGCATCTGCAAAAAAAAATGTATTAGAGTTTATTGTTTTCTGTTATTTGAACTAATGTTCCTTTTATATCTAGGTGAGGTTCAGAATATATAGGGTTTTCAAAATTGTGTAGCTTTTACTCAGACATGAAATGAATCACAGGGCCATTTTCAAATGGAGCTGTTATTTGTCTAACTTTGTGATACTAAAGGATTACAGTAATGTAGGATTCTTCAGAATTCACAGCAAATAGGCATTGGATTGATCAAAATGCTTACATGTTTTTATTTGAACTAGAGAGCATTGGTTTTCCCTGCACTGGCAATTTAGTTTTTATTTTTTAGCAAAGAGTGATTTTTTCATGCCCTTCTTTATAATATTTTTATTGATTTTTTTAGATTGTAGTCCAATAAGTAAATGAGAAGTCAGTAAACTACAACTTACCGAAAATACCATAGATCAGATACCCCCTCAGCCCTCATCCAGAAGAAAAGAACACTTCATTTGAATGTATCACTCTAAAATTTAAGTTCACAGAATAATGGCCGTAGTGGCTGAAGTCATTGCCTCCCTCATTTCCCCTCATTGCCCAAGTGCCCTTTTGTCCTGTTCCACTCATAGGATCTAAATACTTGCTTCTAAGCACAAGAGTGTGCCTCCTTTTGATAATATTATACCCACAATAGGCACTTTATGGTGGAAAAAAAATGAGTCTTTAATTTGATGTGCTACTGTATGACCTGTGCTCTTCCTGTTAAGGTCCTTTTGGTATTTTATGTAAGTAGATTGGAATTATTTTACAGCATTGGCTCAGTAGAGGGGGTTTAGAGTTATCTACCACAGTATCTACCACAATCAGCAACCAAAGATAAACATTTTAGTCAATGTTGTGAATATTATGACACATCTAAAGTTGAATCCAAATTTTGCATAAAATTTAAAAACAAAAATTGAGCTGGAACTAATTTTTGTCCAGGATTAAAATTTAAAAAAATCCTGTCTTGTGTAGTGCCCCTTCTTTTCCTTTGAGACATTGCACACTGAAAATAATATGTCACTGCATTCAGAGATGCTATCATATCTAAAGAGACACTCATGGCTCAGCAAAATGTCTAAAAAATCTTAGGACCTTTCAAACTGTTCTTACTAAAGTGAATTTGTTTTTTGCCAATTTGAAGTAACATATGACAGCTCTTTCACTGCGTTATGTTAAGTGGTTTAGGATTCTTCCAGCTGAGTAGAATAAGGTAGCTTCCAAGCAATGTAGTTTAAGCTATTACCATAGATTGTTCATTAAGCAGTAATATCCCATTGGGTATTTCTCCAAACATTGCTGTTAGAGGATTGGCAGTTATTTTGATTCCAAAACTATGCAGAAATTTTATTTCATTAATTTATCAGCAGGCAATATTTATAAAACACTAGGGGGCTTTGCCCCCTGTTCGCTTTGTTCACCAACCCCCGTGTTTGGTTTTCCGGATACACACTTTTAAGATTTTTTTTTTTTTGAATTGTTGCTATTTCATTAGTTTCACTTTTATTTCAGAACTTCTGTATAAACAATATTTGGAATCTTTCGAGTCCCAATATGCTGAATCTTTTTAATGAGGTCAGTGAGACATGTGTTTAATGACTTTGTACCATAATTCAGGATAAGTTTCTCTGTTTGGAATTTCAGTACAGACAAAACGATCTACATCATCAGCAGTTAATCATTTTTTTTGCAAAGTAACCAATAAATGCATGTGAGGTAAACCACGTTTTTGAAATTCTCTGACAAAGCCTTACAATAATTACATACTTCTGACATATCACCTATGTCCATATATTCAATTTGCCTTTTCGTTATTTCTCTGAGTAATAATTTCTTTTTTTTGGCAATAATGCGATTGTTTACTTTCTTTTTTTTGACACTGTCGTTTTTTTCTGCTTTCATATTCTGTATCTTGCTGTGCACGTGTTTCGTGCCTATGTTTTTTTTGAGTCTTTTGAATTCCAGTTTTCATTATCTCTAACCTGCTCAGCATGTGTTTGGCCCCCTTGTTTTTTAACCTCTTTATGATGTTTTCTACTCTGTCTTTTATTTCTGACCTTGCTTTGTCCTGCTTTTTTTTCAATGACACCTGGTCCGTGGTGATTATTTTCCCTTTTTTGAGTAATAATCTCCGCTTCATTGCGCTACTGCGATCTTTACTTCCTTTTTTTATACTTTCTAATTTTCTTACTTTCATATTCTTTAACTTTCTCCACGTGTATCACGCCAATGTTTTTTTTTGAGCCTTTAAAATTCCACTGTGTAACAAGAAGAGACTTGAGGCATGGCAAGGTTTGGGGCAGCCACCCGTTTAATGCGGTTTCCTGGCTGCAAAAGCAAATGATTCATGTAAGGCAAGTTTACACGACAGAGTCCAAAACAGAACTGCCTCCCAGAGAAAAGGCAGGAGGCTTTATAGGACGGTGGGCGGAAGTGATGTCGTCCTCGGGGCCGGGGCTGGAAGTGATGTCGTCCTCAGGGCCGGGACCGGAAGTGATGTCGTTCTTGTGGCCGGGACCGGAAGTGATGTGTCCCGCTTCGAGGTGGTGGCTCCTGGTGGGATTTCCTGGGAAAGACCTGTAGGGAACTCAGAAAGAGCGTCAGTGTACCCCGCCTAACCGGGCAGATGTATAATCAGTCCTCTCTAAGCCCTTCAGCTGCCTCCTAAGCACACGTGTGTGACAACTACTTTCATAATCTCTAACTTGCTCTGCATGTGTATAGTGCCAGCATTTGTGAACGTCTTTATGAAGTTCTACTTTGTCCTTTACTCTCTGTCTTTTAATTTTGAGCCGGATTGGATGTGCTTTTTTTTCAATTCCACTTGTTCTGGGCTGATAATTACTTTCCTTATTTTCTGAATTTGCACCTAGATCAGGGGTGCCCAATGCGTCAATCCCGATCGACCATTAGATCGCAAAGGTAGTGCAGGTAGATCGCGTTGCATTCAAAAAAAAAGTTTTAAAATTTTTTAAAAATTTCAAAAAAAAATAATTTTTTTTTTAGTCTATCATATATCCTCCCTATGGCATTTGCCACTTGATTGATATACAGGGCGGCCAGTCTGATATCTCCTTTCTTCTAACACGCTGATCATCCCGCACGCACGATCAAACGCGTGAGCTACTGCAAAACTCTGGCTGTGATCTAGTTATCCTTCCAATTTATATCGACTAAAGAAGGGATTTAAAAAAAAATTGTTTGGGGAGGGTATGGGCTTTATGTGGAATTAGAAGAGGATTTTTTTCTCTCACAATGTCACAATCGAAGTGCGTTTGTCTCATCTGTCAATCTATCATTGCTATTCCAAAGAAGGAAAATGGCACTTTTGAACTGTTCATAAAAACTACGAAACTGACTGCCTTCTGAAAAGCGATCTGAGAAAGAGAAAGGAGAGGGAACTAAAATCGCAGTTAATCGGACAGCCGTCATTTTTCACTTGGCTGAATTCAAAAGCTCCTTGCATGCATTATTCGGCTCTACTTATTTATGCGAGTCAGCCCTTTCCCACATGAAGATTATTAAATCCAAATACTGTAGTGACCATAAATGTATTGAATTGTTATTGTGCCATAAAGGTTATTCAGTTATGCAAGGTACAACAACATATATATTATGTATAAAGTATACTCAGTGTATATATATATATATATATATATATATATACAGTATATATAATGTAGGTAGATCATTTCGACCTGGTCATTTTAAAAGTAGCTCGCAAGCCGAGAAAGTGTGGGCACCTCTGACCTAGATTCTTCTTTTTCTTTTTTTTTTCTCTCCAATGCTTTTGAGTCTCTTTTCTCTGCGCTGCTTTCTTCTTCGCTTAGTCATCTATGTTTCATTTATAACGTATTGTCCTTATACGCTTTATATGCGCTGAGAGCCCTGGATCTGTGTGTGTTCAAAGCCTCCTTTACACAACTTAGTGTTTTGCTGCCCGTGGTCTTATTTGATATTGATTGTAAGTAGGGGTGTCTTGCAAGAATCTCATGTTCCATCGCGAGACGGTCCTGGGTCAATTTCTTGGCACAAAGAGACGCTCTGTGGCCAATCTCTTTCATTTCGCGGTTTCTTTTATGTGTCTTCCGTGATCTTCACGTGAAGATCACGTCTCGACGCCCTACTGTTTCTCTCCAGGATTTTTTTTAATAATAGAGAGATGTAAAGCAAGTGCCAGATAACATTGCTTGTAATTGGTCTCTTTCTTAGTATATTATGTATAGTTTGACTTGAGATAAACATGTGTGTCATACAGATTTGAGTTGTATTAGACCATATTTTTCACAAATTAATAAAGAATGTATTTCATTAAGGGCAGACTTCCATTTATTGTCAGAAAATCTCATTTGAAATGTCTCCCTCTCAAATGACCTGTTGTTAATGCTCCCAGCTAATGTGAAATTGAGAAGTGACTAGTTGGTAATATCATGTTCAATAGAGCCCATCAGATTGCTAAAAGTAAGTTATTGTGGTCTGTATATTCATGTTAATTATCATTTCTATGTCTGTTAAACAGTTGTAGATTAAGTAATATGCTGTTTTGATACAACTTTTTTGTAGAATTCATCAAATAAAATGCTTAATAAATTATGGATCAGTAATATAGTACAACATTTCATCTGTATAATGAGACACTTTTTGTTCATATCCTTCTCTCACAATTCTCCAAATCTTTAGTTGTTTTATGTAATTTATCTATCTAATTAGATGGTGAGTGGTTAAAATCAGTGACAAATGACATCCCATTCTGGTTTCTCTTTCCATTCCAAACACTTAGAATTTATGTTATTTACACCCACGCTGAAGGTTTTGGGCTAGAGAATAGTGGTTTATTCATGCCATATACTGAATCCAAACACAAATCTACAGAATTTATTAATAGTAACTCATTCTACTTTATCTAAGGGTTAAGCATCTGAAGATAACAATACCTCAAAGTTATTTTGCTGGTCGAATACAGTGTTTTCAGAAAGTATTTTGACCCCTTCACTTTCTGCAAACTTTTTTGTGTTGTAGATTTAATTTTAAATGCAAGGCCCTTAACCTGCAATTGCTGAGTGCTTTGAGTAGTGAGAAAAGCGCTATATAAATGCAAAGAATTATTAAGAAGTATTATTATTATTAAATGGATACATTTTTGCTCAATAGGCAAAGTGAAAATATTTTCAGAAAAGTTTGCAAATGCTTTAAAAATTAAAAACTAAACGTGTCATTTACAGGTGTAGAAGTACTCAGGTGCTTCCCTTTTGCTTTTTTTCTCCTTGAGTTGTGCTAAGAACTTGATTGGAGTCCACCTGTGTCAAACTGGGATGATTGGAAATCATTTAGAAACACACAGATGTACCTGTGTATATAAGATCCTACAATTCACACTCGGGTCAGGACATAAACAAGCCATGATGTCCAAGGAACTCTCTGTAGGCCTCAATCATAAAATTGTGCTGAGACATAGAGCAAGGTTAACAGTATAAAACCTATGACCCAAAACCTGGTTGTAATGGATTTAGATGGGTTGTAATGTTGTGTTTAGACCTATTCATGCAGGTCTGATGTGCGCTGTTTTTCAGTGTTTCTAAGCTGAACTTTCCATATTTGGTTTACACAAGCACATTTCTTATTTTTTATCTTTTTAAAGCTTTCTATTAATTTGATTGTCATTTATGGTCTTTCACATTGTTTACAATATACACATCACCAAAAGAAGAACTTTATTATGGTGGCTATTAAAAAAAGTGATGAGTGGAGATGGTCTCAGCTGTAGACCTCCGCAGCTCTGCGATTCAGTAGCTCTGCTGGACAGCCAGTTGAATTGCAGGTTTTTGTCACTTGGTTTAGTTGGATAACCCTCCCCTAACCCTAATTTTAACAATAGTGTAACTGGGTGTTATTAGTGACACATAATATAAAGTGACAACCTCCTTAATGGAGTGGAGCCCTGGAGGTCTGCAACTAGAGTGCATTGGACTGGTGGGCTAAATATTAAACGCTGTAGGGACTTGTCCCAGTGTTCTGAAATTTAAAAAAAAATGTAATGATCAAAACAGTAATCATGGTTTCACTATACACAGTTCTTAAATTAAACAGTGTAACACTTCTGCTTTATACTTTATATAGCTTACTGCAAATATAATACAAAGGAGCAGTATAGAGAGCAACAAAATGAATGTGTTTAAAGACACCAATGCTTACATTTAATGGGTGAGTTTTCAGTAATCAGCAGAAATTAAAGCCTTAGAAGAGTTACTTATAATCTAGAACCTCCAGTGATGTCTCTCTATTATAAAAAAAAATCGAGACGAGACGTGATCTTCTTGGAAGATAATTTGATGTCCCGTGAAAGACACTTTAATGTCACGCGAGACAAGGCAGTGAGACAACATTTAAAACAAGTTCACGGACATCTAACCTAGCAGTTGTTGGAATGCTTTTGCAGACACACTTCATGTGTTCCCAGCTCTTAAAACAAAGACAAGCAACAAGTAGAACACGCAGCTCAGCAGCAAAAAGCCAGCAGATGATCTGGCCGCTTCTCCTTAGCATGTGTTCAGCACCAACCTCCCCCCCCCCCTCACAGCATGAGCAGCAGAGACACGAAGTGGCAGAAGGACAGCTGCTGTACAGGCTTTTAAATGATCGACACGCAGCACAACAAACAGAACATGCAGCTCACCAGCAACAGCAAGACAACATGATCCGATGGCATTTCTTTAGCGTGTGTTCAGCCACCCCCCCTTCACAACGCGAGCAGTGTTATACGTCCTGTGAGAAAGAGATTTAACCACGCTTGGGGCCAGAAATAAAGGACAAATATTGCTTTTACATAAGTATTGAAGTAAAAATGAAAATAATGCATATGTAAAAATTCCCATGAAAATAGCAATCTCTTTAAATTGTATATCAGGTAAACCAAACCCGGGGGTGGACGAGCAAAGCGAACAGGGAGCGGAGCCCCCTAGTTATATAAATATTTATGTCACAACCGATTTTGAAAGATATTTTGGTATGTAAGATATATTTAGGATGTGTGATGAGTTTTTAGTCTTATGGAAATACATGATCAACATTCATCACCAGAGAGTCTTGAAATGTTTAGTATAAGAAGAACTAGTTGTTTGATTGTTCTGAAACTTGTTTTATTCACATATGTCAGTTTTGATATATGTACAGTATGTACAGGTCAGTTTTGATATATGTATGTACAATATGTACACATGTCACAAACAGCATAATACAGTTGTTGTTACATGCTTTGTATGAGACGTTCATCTTGTTAACAAGAATATATGGGACTATTTACACTTCTGTTGCCTCTGAAACTTGATTGTTTAGATGTTCCTATTTTTATTATTGTTCATGATTATGTAAAAATGAAAGTAAAATCCTGATAGAACATAAGATTAAATGACCTCTGTACGCTGTAGTGAAATTGTTGCTAGACTTTATGTATGAGGTTTTTATAATTAATGAAATTCTTGAGCTGACATTACATTCTTTGTGATTCTACTTAGGCATAATATTCATATTAAAAATAAGTTTATGATTTAAATATATTGAAACGTGAGTTAAAATGTCTGGGAAATTCATTTAAGTTTATTTTATAATTGCCATTTTTATATTTGTTTTATTATGAATATCTTTGGACTTCTGATCATGGTGCATCTGTGAAGTGTGAAGGGCTTATGACCCATGCGCTGTTACTTACTGTAAATGATGCGTGTGAATACTGCAGCTTTCAAATGAATGTGACAAATGAAATTATCACCTTCGCCAAAATGTGATTTTCTCTGTGCTAAGAGACAGGCCATGAAAGAGAAAACAGAAAAGGGCAGCTACATATTGCCTCTTTTTTAGAATAGTGGACATATTAAACTTGGACAGAATCGCATGTTAAATGTAGTAATTTTTCCTTTTCCTGTTTTTGCATTTTTTGCTTCTAGAACCTAGAAGACATAATGCCTATTATCCATTTCGCTTGCCAACCCCCAGGCCTGCACTACGTGCTAGCCTCTTTGCAGTTCTGCTGTTCGCATATGGGGATGTGGATGTACAATTTAAACAGATTGTTAGTTTCATGGGAATTGTTATATATGCATAATAGAACTATTTTACATTACAGAGAGTAATTAACCATATTAAAAAATAATAAAATGTAATAATTTGAAAGCAAATAATGTTTCATGATACGTTACAGTTATTTGTTGAGTAATACAATTTCTTTCTGTTTGGCTTTGAAATTAACATGCAAATACTTTTTAAACTTATACATTTACTGTTAAACTTAAGTAAAAACAATTTTTTGAATCAAATTTTCGTCAATAACCCTTTGTGATGAAGTTCTTCAATAAAATTCTTTAATTGGGAACTTAAAGTAATTCTTCAGGATTATCCATCCATCCATCCATCCATCCTCTTCCGCTTATCCGGGGTTGGGTTGTGGGGGCAGCAGCTTGAGCAGAGAAGGCCCAGACTTCCCTCTCCCCGGCCACTTCTTCCAGCTCTTCCAGGAGAATCCCAAGGCGTTCCCAGGCCAGCCGGGAGACATAGTCCCTCCAGCGTGTCCTGGGTCTTCCCTGGGGCCTCCTCCCGGTTGGACGTGCCCGGAACACCTCACCAGGGAGGTGTCCAGGAGGCATCCTGATCAGATGCCCGAGCCACCTCATCTGACTCCTCTCGATGCGGAGAAGTAGCGGCTCTACTCTGAGCCCCTCCCAGATGACTGAGCTTCTCACCCTATCTTTAAGGGAAAGCCCAGACATCCTGCGGAGGGAACTCATTTCAGCCGCTTGTATTCGCAATCTCGTTCTTTCGGTCACTATCCATAGCTCATGACCATAGGTGAGGGTAGGAACGTAGATCGACTGGTAAACTGAGAGCTTTGCCTTACGGCTCAGCTCTTTTTTCACCATGACAGACCGATGCAGAGCCTGCAACACTGCAGACGCCGCACCGATCCGCCTGTCGATCTCATGGTCCATTCTTCCCTCACTCGTGAACAAGACCATGAGATACTTGGGGCAGGATTTCTCCCCCAACCCTGAGAGGGCACTCCACCCTTTTCCAGCTGAGGACCATGGTCTCGGATTTGGAGGTGCTGATTCTCATTCCAGCCGTTTCACACTCAGCTGCGAACCGTTCCAGAGAGAGCTGAAGATCACGGCCTGATGAAGCAAACAGGACAACATCATCTGCAAAAAGCAGTGACTCAATCCTGAGTCCACCAAACCGGACCCCTTCAACACCCTGGCTGCGCCTAGAAATTCTGTCCATAAAAGTTATGAACAGAATCGGTGACAAAGGGCAGCCCTGGCGGAGTTCAACTCTCACTGGAAACGGGCTCGACTTACTGCTGGCAATGCGGACCAAGCTCTGACACCGGTTGTACAGGGACCGAACAGCTCTTATCAGGGGGTCCGGTACCCCATACTCCCGTAGCACCCCCCACAGGATTCCCCGAGGGACATGGTCGAACGCCTTTTCCAAGTCCACAAAACACATGTAGACTGGTTGGGCAAACTCCCATGCACCCTCCAGGACTCTGATAAGGGTGTAGAGCTGGTCCACTGTTCCGCGATCAGGACGAAAACCACACTGTTCCTCCTGAATCCGAGGTTTGACTATGCGACGCACCCTCCACTCCAGAACCCCCGAATAGACTTTTCCAGGGAGGCTGAGGAGTGTGATCCCTCTGTAGTTGGAACACACCCTCCGGTCCCCCTTTTTAAAGAGGGGGACCACCACTCCGGTCTGCCAATCCAGAGGCACTGTCCCCGATGTCCATGCGATGTTGCAGAGACGTGTCAACCAAGACAGTCCTACAACATCCAGAGCCTTGAGGAACTCCAGGCGTATCTCATCCACCCCCGGGGCCCTGCCACCAAGGAGTTTTTTGACCATCTCGGTGACCTCAGTCCCAGAGATGGGAGAGCCCACCTCAGAGTCCCCAGGCTCTGCTTCCTCATTAGAAGGCATGTTAGTGGGATTGAGAAGGTCTTCGAAGTACTCCCCCCACCAACCCACAACGTCCCGAGTCGAGGTCAGCATTGCACTATTCCCAACATATACGGTGTTGACACTGCACTGCTTCCCCCTCCTGAGATGCCGGACGGTGGACCAGAATCTCCTCGAAGCCGTCCGAAAGTCGTTCTCCATGGCTTCTCCAAACTCCTCCCATGCCCGAGTTTTTGCCTCAGCAACAACCGAAGCCGCATTCTGCTTGGCCTGCCGGTACCTATCAGCTGCCTCCAGAGACCCACAGGACAAAAAGGTCCTATAGGACTCCTTCTTCAGCTAGACGGCATCCCTCACCGCCGGTGTCCACCAACGGGTTTGGGGGGGATTGCCTCCACGACAGGCACCGACCACCTTAAGGCCACAGCGCCGGTCAGCCGCCTCAACAATAGAGGCACGGAACATGGCCCATTCGGACTCAATGTCCCCCACCTCCCTCGGGACGTGGTCGAAGTTCTGCCGAAGGTGGGAGTTGAAGCTACTTCTGACAGGGCACTCTGCCAGCCGTTCCCAGCAAACCCTCACAACACGTTTGGGCCTACCAGGCCTGACCGGCATCTTCCCCCACAATCGAAGCCAACTCACCACCAGGTGGTGATCAGTTGACAGGTGATCAGTTGTGGCCGCAAGTCCGACGACACGACCACAAAGTCGATCATCGAACTGAGGCCTAGGGTGTCCTGGTGCCAAGTGCACATATGAACACTCTTATGCTTGAACATGGTGTTCGTTATGGACAATCCGTGACGAGCACAGAAGTCCAATAACAAAACACCGCTCGGGTTCAGATCTGGGGGGGCATTCCTCCCAATCACGCCCTTCCAGGTCTCACTGTCATTGCCCACATGAGCATTGAAGTCTCCCAGCAGAACGAGGGAGTCCCCAGAAGGTACGCCCTCTAGCACCCCCTCCAGAGACTCCAAAAAGGGTGGATACTCCAAACTGCTGTTCGGCGCATACGCACAAACAACAGTCAGGACCCTTCCCCCCACCCGAAGGCGGAGGGAGGCCACCCTCTCGTCCACTGGGGTAAACCCCAATGCACAGGTTCCAAGTCGGGGGGCAATAAGTATCCCCACACCTGCTCGGCGCTTCTCACCAGAGGCAACTCCAGAGTGGTAGAGAGTCCGGCCCCTCTCAAGGAGATTGGTTCCAGAGTCTAAGCCAAGAGTTCCCAAACTTTTTTCGGCCGCCGACCCCTTTACCAAAAACTTTTAAAACCGTTATGAGTGTTGCTGTCATATATATATATATATATATATATATATATATATATTGATTGTAAAAGATGAAGCAACAACAAGCATAAAGGTTTGGGGTTTTCCGGCCCCGTATATTGTAGACACTCAACAATAACTGAAAAGATGGTCAAAAATATAAACAAAACAGTTCATATGCGCGACGCCGTTATGAGGCGTCGGCGGCCATTTTATAGGGGAGGAGCCGGAAGTGGAGGAATGCTGGGAAGGGACCGTGAGGGAGGATGGGACTGCTGACGTCAGGAAAGATGGCGGAGGAAGGGCGGAAGTGGACGTATTGCGGGCAGGCTATGATGGCAGAGCGTCTCTTTTCCTGGAAGACAAAGGAGAAAGGTTAGTACCCCGCCACTTCCTGCCGGCGAACGTTTTTCGAAGCGGTTTAAGGTCCGTCCGCGTTCTCCTATTCGCGCGTGCGTGACAATATATATAATATATATATATATATATATACACATACATACATACACACACATCATATATACAGTATATATATCTATATATATATCTATCTATATGTAATATCTATATATATATATATCTATATCTCTCTCTATATATATACACATACATACTGTACATACATACACACACACACACATTATATATATATATATCTATATATATATATCTATATATATCTATATATCTATAT
>JANRMT010062838.1:19032557-19070098 GCA_026402145.1 Polypterus bichir lapradei | reverse complement strand
TATATATATAGCTAAATATTCACGCTTCGCTGCGGCGAAGTACTGCCTTAAAAGTTTTATTAAGAAGAAAATTAAACCTTTTTAAAATGAGGGAAAATATACCAATAATTATTTGTAAAGGATCTCTTTGTATACCACATTGTGAGTTAGGCCCTCCGATTGTAATATGACCAAGCTGTGCGCTGAGCTTACTCTTAAGCATGCAACGTACAGTTGGCCATGTGAACAGTAATCTTGTTTCAAATCTCACAGCTTGGATTGCTGCTGTCATAATCGGTTTGAGTTTCATGGTTTGTTTCAATTACGACAGTATTTGTAGGACTTGTGTTGAAGTGACATTCGGAATCTTTCAAGCGTTGTAAGTATACAACCAGTTTCATCGATAACTTCACATCCAGCTTTTGAGAGTTTAAACATTCATAAACATCAAAGTGTCCACTACTGAAATCGGCACCTGTGAATCTAAGATGTTTAAGAGGCATTGGCGGTTGTCCAAAGGTGTAAAATATTTGGCCATTTCGGTACACTTGAAAGCGACATCCGAACAATTCAGCAGTAGCCATCAACTCACATGCAGAACCATAGGTGCAGGGCTTAAGCATTTCACTCTTATAGTGCTCCTGTGTAGTATAATTATCTCCTGTACCGTCAGCAGTCCACACCTTGAACCTGTCCCAATCATTCAATACATTAGACACAATGTTTCTCCAGATATCAAGAGTGAGCCTGATATGGCCGTGCAATATGTAACACAGAGAATGGAAAAGATAGGTGCCATCTCCGGGCATGGAAACCACTCAGTAAGTGACAGTTCTTTGATCGATGGTGATCACCTCGATAGACATGTTAATGCGGGTACGGTTGGAATGATAAAGGAAATGGGTACCTGAACAATGTAAAGTAAGTCTAAAATACCTACACAATAACTATAATCGTAATAAATGAACAGTAAAACAGCAGAGAAGCCGTGGATTAAATAAAAAGGCTGTAGTTATCAGCAGGGAGACGTGAATACCGTGGCGAAGCAAGGAAGGAAATGAAGAGACTGGAGCGACGGACGGCCTTATATAGGCAGGCAGCCAACAACGTGGGAGGCGTTGGGATGGGGGACCCAACGCCACCTCACACGGTGACTGAGCTGCAGGCTATGGACATATATATGTACGTAAGTAGGATTCAGTTAGCGTTGGGAACCCGCGTACCAAATTTCTTGAAGATGGGCCCATAAGTAACAAAGACTGTTGAAAAGTTCATATGACAGTGGCGTCATACCACCGAAATAAGTACGTTCATTGGTTTCGGTTAGCGCAGGGAAGCCGCCTACCAAATTTCGTGAAGATGTGGCCATAAATAAGAAAGTTCAACATGGCGGACGTTGTTGACCGTTATGACCGTTATGCTTAGAATTTCGAAATTAAACCTACTTAACTTTTGTAAGTAAGCCGTAAGGAATGAGCCTTCCAAATTTCAGCCTTCTACCTACACGGGAAGTTGGAGAATTAGTGATGTTGGAAAGTTCAATATGGCGGCTGACAGTGGCGTCATACCACCGAAATAAGTATGTACATTGGTTTCGGTTAGCGCAGGGAAGCCGCCTACCAAATTTCATGAAGATGGGGCCACGAATAAAAAAGTTCAACATGGCGGATGTTGTTGACCTTTATGACCGTTATGCGTAGAATTTCGAAATGAAACCTGCTTAACTTTTGTAAGTAAGCTGTAAGGAATGACCTGCGAAATTTCAGCCTTCTACCTACACGGGAAGTTGGAGAATTAGTGACGTTTGGAAAATTCAATATGGCGGCCGACCGCGGCGTCATACCACCGAAATAAGTACGTACATCGGTTTTGGTTAGCGTAGGGAAGCCACCTACCAAATTTCGTGAAGATGAGGTCAGCCTTCTACCTACACGGGAAGTTGGAAAATTAGTGACGTTGGAAAGTTCAATATGGCGGCCGACAGTGGCGTCATACCATCGAAATAAGTACGTACATCGGTTTCGGTTAGCGCAGGGAAGCCGCCTACCAAATTTCGTGAAGATGGGGCCATAAATAAGAAAGTTCAACATGGCGGACGTTGTCGAACGTTATCGACCATTATGACCGTTACGCGTAGAATTTCGAAATGAAACCTGCTTAACTTTTGTAAGTAAGCTGTAAGGAATAAGCCTGCCAAAGTTCAGCCTTCCACCTACATGGGAAGTTGGAAAATTAGTGAGTGAGTGAGTCAGTCAGTCAGTCAGTCAGTCAGTGAGTGCTTTGCCTTTTATTAGTATAGATTTCACTAGATATCAGATTTTAATCACTTGTAATTATGATTTAAAAAGATAAAATGGCTACGGAATATGGCATTATCTTGTGCAACATTTAATATCGAAACCTGCACTAATGAAAATTTAAGCAAAAAAATACGAGCAGAGTTTTTTTTTTTTTTTTACATTTTTGACATTTATGAAATAAATATGTAAATTCAAAATAAGTACAAATAGTCCAAGCTGTACTGTCTGCATTTATTTATTATCTGAAGAAATATAAACTTTTAACAAACAATTTCGACAGCCCCTGTGATTAAAAAACAAACAAAAAAAACAATAAAGTATGTACTTACTTGAAACAGAAGATTTTTGTTCTTACTCGAATAAATAAACTGTGTCCTCCAATTTTCTTTTTCGTAGTACTGCTCCTCAATAAATAATTATATTCAAAGTTCAAATCACAAATAAGTACATGTCACATCAAACGAACCAATTTATAGTGTTTTATGAAAGCATGACCGTACAAGACTGATAGATTCTGCTAATATAGAATATCCGTCGTCTCGTCCCACCGCAATCAAGAGCGGACATGCAACGGTTTTTCATGTCCGCATTTGCTTTGATACGTTCGATAAGACAATGCACAGATACTGTATGTTTGTGTTACATGTATTTTCATGCATTCTTACGTGTGACTCTTTTAATGACACATTTTACCTTTTTGTTCGCAAGTTTAGTATGTAATGTGTTTTTATCAAAAAAGTGTTTTTTTGAATTATTTTACTTCTTAATTAGGTACCTATTGGAATCATAGATATTTTGAAGAAACAAACAAATAGCAGTAGTAAGGGGGTCTATATTTGCTGTCGTTGACCCTCCAATTTTTTTATTAAAACTATTGACCCCTAGAAAGTTCAAATCGACCCCAGGGGGTCGATATCGACCACTTTGGGAACCCTTGGTCTAAGCTGTGCGTTGAGGTGAGTCCGACTATATCTAGCCGGAACCTCTCGACCTCGCACACTAGCTCAGGCTCCTTCCCCTTCAGAGAGGTGATATTCCACGTCCCAAGAGTCAGTTTTTGTAGCCGAGGATCAGACCGCCAAGGTCCCCGCCTTCAGCCACCACCCAACTCATACTGCACCTGACCTCCTTGTCTCCTCCCATAGGTGGTGAGCCCACCTTCAGGATCCTTCAGGATTAATAAAGTATAATAAAAAAAAAAAGGTGAGGAAAATGTTATAATTTATAAGAGATGAGAGAGCAGGAACTGTGTCTGTCTAAAAGCATTCACACGAATGAGAGGTGAGAGTACCGTGTGTGTGGTTGAATATGGTTGAGAGGAGGGCTTGACTTGAAAAAATCTCATGGCCAAAGTCTCGCAGGACTTGAAAAAATCTCTTCAAAAAAGTCTTATCTTGTTGCAGGATTTTTTTTTTATATAAGAGAGATTTAGCCAGTGTGAATCTTCACTTCTTTTACAACTGAAGCAATTCAATATATTGAATTCTGCATTGTAATGATCTTTGAGTATTTTCTTGTCATTGTAATTGTTTATTTAGCAGTTGCAGTTTATTCAAAGCAACTGTGGTAGCTGACCCGGACACAGACAGGCAGACACGTCAATGTCACCCAACACATGTTTATTAGACATATTTACAAGTGCCACACAACCCCAAAGTCCAGGCCACCAAGCAATGCCTTCTCTCTTTTCAGGCCGCCTTCTTGCCTCCTCCAGAGACCTCGTCCTCTTCCACCCGACTCAAGTCAACGAATGAAGGGAGGCGGCTCCTTTTATACACCACCAGATGTGCTCCAGGTGCCTCCCGGCAATCTTCCACCAGCACTCCCCAGTGTGGCAGAAGTGCCGGCTGAGCACCCGGAAGCACTCTGGGTGTCCCTTCTCCTCTTCCCCCCAGCAGTTCCGGGTGTGGCGGAAGTGCTGAGGTCCAGGGCTCCCAAGGCATTGGGGTGCCCCCTGGCGGTGACCACGGGCCTCTACAGGGTTGAGCTTCAAAGTTCTGTACCTGTGGTCACCATAGGCACCAGGGCAGTCGCCCCCACATGGTCTGAGGGAGGCGTAAGCCCTCCTCTGGTCCTCCTGGGCATCCCGGCCGGATGGTCCCCCCATCCATCTGCGACACAACTTACAAAAACTGTAAACGTGAAGTTGTGTTTATCACAAAATTGCTAAGGTAACGAAGAATACAGAACAAAATCTGCAAATATAAATTTAAAACGTATCCACTCTTAAATATATAAAGAGTATCTGTATTTGTTTTTGTTTCTATCTGAAGGAGTTAACAATAATTCTATATTTGAGTACAAAACATGTTTGTTGGTAACCTGAATAGACTTAGAAGAGTACATCTCACATTTAAACACTGTGTCATACTCTGTGCCAATATTATAACATTTTCATGTGTGAAACTTATTCAAGACATTTTAAGTGGAAAAGTTGGGATACCAGAGTTTTGTCTTTGAGAGACCTAGGATAATAGACCGAACCATGATAAAGGGTATTGCAGTCTTGTAACAACTTTAGATGTTATCAAAAGAGCCTCTTCATACTCATATGCACCTCACAACCCCAAACAAAATCTGTTCCTGGCATTTTGTTTAACCCCACCTCAGGATTTCATCCTGGTTGAAACTTGAAAAATTTTCTGTGGCTAAGAGTTCATATTAAAACTTGTAAAGATTGTCAGGTTAAAGTATTTTCTGGTGGTTTTAGAGATCACCTCAGCTACAAGTGTGGTCTTTCCTTAAACACTCAGTCTTTCAAGACTCACTTATTTGTTTACTGAATTATTAAGCAAGCCCCTACCTAAGTCACTATCTGCCACTTGTCCTGACCTCCTGCTCCTTCAGAAACCTTATTTTAAGGCCTTCTGCATTTTTTTCATTGGTGTACTCAGATAACAAGTGGACGTCCGGTTTACTGAAGTAGAAGCAGGTTTCAAATGGCAGATGGGCTCTCTTATTGTAGTCCTTGCATGATGTCTTTTTCATATTCGACATACACACAATCACTGCCCGTGAGAACTCCATGCCATCTTATCAAATCTTAACAAACCACAGTATATCTACAAAAATACTCTATTCTGTACTTACTGATGTAGGGCCGATAAGGTAGCTAATTGGTAGTAATGGTTTTAACGGGGTATTAGCACAGTGAAGGTTTCTTTGAAGATACCATATTGAATCAGCTAACCAGTAATTTCAAGATTTGTAAGTTGCATAATCCATATTTAGAGCTCTTGTTATGTGCTTTAACAGTAAAATTTCATTTAATAAAAAAAAGTCTTTAAAACATCACCTACAGTTGAAGGAGATAGCCACCAGATTTGTCAGTTGACGTGACTGGGTATTGCTCATTTTATGATTTTTAAGTAGCTAGTGTTTAGCACATGCAAGCAAGAATGTCACTGTGCTCTCCAGATGTGACAGTTATGGCCTATAAATTACCTAAGTAAATTATAACTTTCTTCAGGAGGTAACCGAAAAGGAGAGGAAAGATCATTCTGTTTTCACACACTTGCAGTATTAATTTTGTCTGATAGGGCAAATAAATATATGTAGCAATATATACTGTATACAATAACTTAATGCAATTGCCTAATATTTATTAAGTGAATATGTACAGATGTGACAGCTTGTATCTCCAGGGAGGACGCCTGGCATGAAACAAAGGGAGAAGAAGAGCATGCATTTATTAATTTTTAAAACGTTCATGAGCATCCTTTATTGGGACTTGTTTTTCATCACAATTTTAGCTCACATCTTTAGCTGAATATTTAAAGCATCATTATTTTTGTATTATGTTAGTCAGTTCAACAGCTGACTAGAATCTGATTTGTAATATTTATTTTCTTCAGTGACTTTAAGTGGAGGCTTGAAATTAGATGGAGGGATCTTTGAATTTTGACCTTCATAATAAATCATGTGCATTTAACTTTCCATACAAAAGGTTGTAAATATCCTCAATGTTAAATTGATGGCGGAAAACACAGAGTATGTTTAAATATATAATGAAATGATAAGTCATTGTTTCTGCTTGTTTTTAAATATAAAATATTTCCCCTGTGCTAACATTATTCATTATTAGAAGAAATTATAGTGCACTGTAAAAGTTAAGAAAAGCAGTATATAAAATTGTATTGATGAGTGGATGGAATTAAATTTCTACTATTGAATATTTTAATGAAAATAAGATCTGGTTTTATTCATGAGCTGGAACTTGAGGAAATATTACTACACAAAGAGGGTAAAACAGATTTAAAAACCAGTATGCTTAAAGTGTAATTTCCTGGCATTATACACTTGGAGGGCTGATGTGACAGGAAGTGAGTTTGGTTAGTAGGATTTTTCTTTTACAGCCTCTCATCTGTCTTTGGCTAAATATTTCTCCAGCACACTGCAATGACACACATTGCTTATATAACATTAATACAGCAAACTTGATTTTTGGTTACACTCATCAGATCTGTACCTTTATCAATATGAAGCCCCAAATAGATTTATTATACAGATAATGTGCAATGTTTTGTAACACAGGAATGCTCCCTGGCATCCCCACCCTCCAGAATAATAACAAAGAAAGATAACATTTGTCTTGACACATGTAAAGCAGGTGACAGAGAATGTGATCAGAAAACAAAGCTAAGTCAATAAGAAAAAACAATACCAATCACCAGAACCTAATGCACAAACCAGAAACCAAAGTCCAAAATAAGCACATGAAAGTAGTTAACTCCCTAAAAAGAGTTTGAAGTAACTAAAAGCATAATAAGTTTTTTTTTTTTTTTTTTTTTTTTAATAAAGAAACTTATAGGAAGAAAATAGAATGCTGCCCACTTAAATAGGCAGTGTGAAATATCATAATTTGTCATGTGACCAGCATTGAGCATAAATAGTGGCTCCTGCTAACCAAATCATAAACTATAAACTGTTATGATTGCACTGAAAATTATCATGGTTCTGGTATATCTCAGGGTATAAGCTATGTGTGTATGCTTTTCAGACTGACTCCAGTTTAGGTGCTTCTTTTGGCCCAGTTTCATAAGTTAACAGTGGGTAGTTCTGCTGTGATGTTTCTCTTCATCAGGAGTATTTTAATTAACTGAAGTAGCTCCAAAATGTCTGTATTATGCACAATTATAAAATAAGAAAAACAGAATAACAAATAAACATATTTTGCACATGCCATTAAAAAGACAGTATTTGAAAATGTGTGCTGTATAGATTACACTGTAAAAAAGGAAACAAGATTGACAATAAAACATAAGTATTCAAAGAGCTATTCTTCCCAGTTCATACGGTTCCCTATTGAATAAAAAGAAACCTAACCTTTTCTAATATCTTTTAAAATACTCTTGTGAACATTAATATATATATATATATATATATATATATATATATATAAAGACATACCAAAGAAAATTGACAACTTCATTGACTGAACACTGCCTTAGCAGAAGTTATCAAAACAAACCCTGCAATCCAGCCTACTAAAGAAATTTTTCAAACTTCTCACACTACTGAAATTAAATGATTGAGAAAGTATACTTTTCAATTTTCAAATCCTTTGGGGTTTAGCAGTTATTTGTAAAAGTGGTTGCAAGGCTTGGCAGCCAGGTGTGAGATTTTGGGTGCCAAAGCTGAAAATATTGTTACCATTTTTAACAGCCTATATTTAGAGTAATTATGATAACAATGCATTTATATGTCAGCTTGCTGCTAATTTATAGCATATCAATCTGAGGTGGTAATACTTTATATGTCGTAATTCTGACTATGTGCATTCACATTCCTTGTGCCACATGGTTTGTTCAAACCTATCCTGTGAGTACCAGGGTTGTATAAATTCAGTTTATTGAGCAATTGTTCAAACACTTTTTAATTAACAGTTAAGTGCAAGGTAATTATTTTGAAAAAAACTTGCAGCAAGATGTTACAGAATCCATCTATCATTTACCTAAAATACACTGAATATGGTCCTCCTGCAATCCATTTATAATCTTGATTTCATGTTAAACTCTACACCAGCAAATGAAAATGAACTGCATAAGCAAGGATAAGCTAAAGAGTTGGCTTCAGTAAGCCGTCCCTGAACCCAACAAAATGAAAACATTTTCTTAGTTTTGGCATACATACATTAGATCACAACAATTATGGACTTAGGAAAATGGGCCCTGGACTTGAACAATAGTTTGGACCCCCTTATATGCTCATAAGGAACCAAGGAAAAACTAATATGTACAGGAAGCGCTGGCAGTTGTTTGAGAAACGCCATAGACGCTTTGCATTCAATAATTAAACAAGTACAGTGAAAACCTTGCAATAACACTCAAATAATGCAATCATCGTTTGGCTACCTTCCTTGCCCACTAGCGATCACAAAAATCAATGACTAGTTTGCTTGAAGTGAGACTGTCTTGCTAATCTTGAATGTGGTATGGCATTAAGATTTTGCTCATGCACAATGTACAACACTTCTGCTGTCAGTGAGGTGTACCTGTGTGATTCTGTAGTGCTCCAAACAATGTCCTAGCCTTTAACATTATCTCTGTTCAGTTTCTAACCCTAACCAATATCTAGGTCTAAATACAGAAGAAAACCCAATTAGAAAAGAAATGTAAAATCAGTTGTCTTAAAACTTTATCGCCAAGGTCCGTGTTTCTCACTGTTGCAGGGTAGTCAAACCCCTGATTATGAAATGCTTGTACAACTTGCCACTTTAAGGATCCCTCCAAAACACTGCATGAGTTGTGTTTTAACACCAAAAATTGTCATTGTTTTTTTCTCCCTGTAACTATGTGGCTGGAGGAAAAAAATTTTGACATTAGCCTGGTTGCTCCTTATATGTGTTTGCTACCAAAGGTTCTCCTTTGATGCTAACATTAGCTTAGTCTATCGCTAAATGTTTATCTTTACTATTTCCAATGCTCTTTCCCATCTCACTGAAACTTAAATTAATAAATGAAGAGATAGAAGCTGTTCTTTCTTAACATATGTTTTTCTTGTGCTGCCTGACGACTCAGGGATTTATCATTTTGTTGCTTGTACCTGCATTCTAAGCACACTTGTACGTATTGTCCAAATCTGCTCCTTAATTGTTTAGGTTTAATAATAATAATTCATCACCTTTATATAGCGCTTTTCTCAGTACTCAAAGCGCTATCCACACAGGGAGGAACCGGGAAGCGAACCCACAATCTTCCGCAGTCTCCTTACTGCAAAGCAGCAGCACTACCACTGCGACACCTGTGTAGCAGATATGTTTAACATATCGTAACATAACATAGAAGCAGGTACCCCTCTCATAAATTATGCTGTCAAACAATCAGTTTACAGGTTTATAGGGTCATAATTGTCATGTACTGTATACCGTAAAGTGTACAGCAAAATGCTTACTTGCCTGTAGTAATTAACATGTCACTACTCTCCAGCATCATTAGTAATTTTATTTATTCTAACTTGAAATTGATGTCTTCTTTATGCAGATAATCTCAGGTCATTTATAAGGACTGTACTATAAGAGCAAATAAAGCCATTGGCTCATCATAGTAGATATC
The DNA here is from genome assembly GCA_026402145.1 of Polypterus bichir lapradei. Lineage (NCBI taxonomy): Eukaryota > Metazoa > Chordata > Cladistia > Polypteriformes > Polypteridae > Polypterus > Polypterus bichir. The sequence continues at coordinate 19,060,266 of JANRMT010062838.1, read as the reverse complement.
AGACCATATGTGCACCCTGTAATTTTGTTTCATTGTGCACAGCGCTGGAAGAGTTTCTGTGCTTGTCTTTTGGGCTCAGTCACAATTATATGTCACTTACAAACAAACTGAAATTCTCTGAGAGCTCATTGGTTCCTCATCAATCTGTCTTGTACCCTGTAAATCAGTGAACGTCAGTGATAAAAGTTGTCCAGCCTGTTATCAAACTGTATGCATATTCAGAAGGGCTGTTGGAGTTTTTAGTTAGGTCGAAGTCCATCACCTTCTCCTGCTTCACAATCAGTCTTGCTAGAATCTGGAATACTGTCAATTGTCAATCCTGAAGAACTATCACTACCGCAACATGACAGTAAAAGGGTTTACAGGGGACTGCATCAGCCAGTCTGGAGGTAGTAACATTTTTTAAAAAACAAAGAACACATATTTTTCCATAGATATGAATTAATTTTGGTGCCCCTGTAGCCTAGGTTACCCCAGGTATATATCTGGCCATTACAACAGTATATGCAACAGTAAAGGGATTCCTTACAGGTTGCAATAAATTACTAGTAATTTAAATATTTATAGCAGAGTATAATGTTACATGTTTTAGTAGATTCATTATACATTCAGGTAAACAGTAAATACAATCTGTATAGCAAATGTCATGTGAATGGAAATGTTAACAATCCTCTGCATTTTTTAATGTAAAATAAATGTAACAGCAGGCACCTGTATATGTCACCTCTGCCTGCTAAACTGGTTTACATCCTTTTTTTGTAAATAATTTTGCAGCATTTCTCTTACAAGTTCCGTTATTGTTTCCTAAAATATAAATCAGTGTATCTTGTATTCAAATAAAAATAATTATCACTAATAAAATATTACTGTTTATTGTTGTTGTTTAATGATTTTTATTAACATTGCAGTACTTTGAAACAATTAAAAAGAAGTGAATAAATGTGTCAAAAGAACACAGTTTTTAAACTTACAATATTTAATGAAAGTAATTGAAAGTCAGTGTATTCTGCTGTGTGATGTGATGTCACCAAATTTGTAGTGCCGAACATCTTTGCTTTAGTTTCATCACTAACACCATTTTTCCCAGCACTTGTTGCAGTTAGTATATCTTTCATCTACACCACACTTTAACATACTTCCACACAGTAGACATTGCAGTGGCTATGAGTCTTGTGAGATTTTTTAGCCCTTTGCACTGGAGTTGGTTGTTACGCTTTTTTTACTTGCTTTATCTGTGTAATGGAAAGCCAGTAATTATGCAAGTGTACAACTCACATAAAACCACCTGGTAATTAGCGAGTTATACATAAATCTGTCAATTACACATAATGAGCAAAAAATAAATGTTTAGTTTCTGTTTTTAGTCTTCATGTGTTTTTTTGCATGGGTTTCTGAAATGAAACAATTGTTTTAAGGTTTTTGAAGCTCCAGATTATGATTAGACGGATTACTTTTTGAGGTTTTTAATGGTGTAAAAAGTTAGTATTTAATTAAAACAAATAATTTATAATTAACACACATTGGTGTAAGTGGGACCAAGTTATATTATAAGATGTTTATCATTGCATCTTATTGTTAATTGACATTTAATCAAGAAAACAAGAAGCAATTAAGAGGGAGAATGTAGCTGTTTACAACTTTTAAAGGCAGTTAAAGACTGGGAATTGCACCAGGTAAGTTAAAATACAAAGAAACTCAAAATGATGTTGAATCAGTTATCTACTATGTAGTAAAACACTAAGGTCTGTGTGTCCAGTCCCTTTGTACAATGTGATTGGACAGTTTGGTTTTGGTGACGTGAGGAAAGAGTAAGTGCGAGTGTGAGATTCACAGGGAGGAGTAAAGGTGTATAAGGCATGCTGAGGGAGTCTCCTTCAAAGACTGCAAGCATAAAATTGGACAGGAGGTGAGAAAGGTGCCCCAAAAATAATGACAGTCTGAGAAGCAGGCTTTATGGAAACATGTTTGATAGCAGGAGAGCACCGTTAAAGAGATGCCCACACATTCAAATACTGAGGAAAGGTGAGACAGAATCATTTCAAAATGTTTGCTATTACCTGTCTTTGACAGGTACTGTGGCTAGTTACTTAATAATCCATGTAGCTGTGTTTGTTCTGGAAATCCAAAATTGTGTAGCTTCAGCTCGCTTCATAGAAGGTTTCAGACAACAACAACAACATTTAAGTCTATAGCACATTTTCATACACAGGATAGCTCAAAGTGTTTTACAAAATGTCAAAAGAAATTGTTACCAGAAAAGAAAAACAGTTTTAAATTTGGTAAGAAGAATAATGAATATGTAACAAAAAATGCATCATTATGGACTTACATAACACATAATTAACAGAAATATAATGTTATTGTGCAGAATATAGTATCATATTCTAAATCTGCAATAATGTGATATGAATGCAAATAATTCCACAGTAGAAGTATTGTTTCTTTAAAAATTCTAGTAAATTTCAAAACAAAAGCAGTTCACACAAAAATAGCAAGTAAAGTTGTTAATACATGAAAAGGGATAAGTTCTTGTATAAGGTGTTTCTGTTTAAGGCTGTATCTTGTTACGTTTCTTCAAGTTTCTATATGCAATCACAAATGTACACATCATACACAACATATTGTCTGAAAACTGCCTTTGTCCCCTTCTGTTTGCAGGCAAATCTAGCAATCCATGCTTCTGCCAGAGAGGCTACGTTCCTAAATGACCGATTAGCATTCTGTTATTACAAATAGAGCTGAGAAAGTTCTATTATACATTAGCCTACAGGGGTAAAGAATTTTACTGTTACCTAAGTAACTATATGAAATTAATTAACATTGCATTTTACTTAAGAAAGTACTGGAATTTTAACATTTTGCAATTGGCTCTTACAAATAGTAATTGACTTCTTGTCAAGAAATTGAGTTGAAATAGAAACAAGCAGCCACAGTGGCATTCCAGAACCAAACCTCAACGCCCCTGCACTACAGGATAGGTCATTTGAATGAATTCTTCCTGAACACTATAATATGTCCAAGGTATGTAAACGTTGGATGAAATGAAGCTTCACTGCATCCACTATAGCAGGGGAGAGTTTCTCGCTAAAGAGTTCATACTGGGAGAATTTTTAGAAGAGAATAATAACTGAGAATGAAATTTAGATCCATCATTGTAACCCAAATCCAAATAATAATTGAAGCAATGGAAACATGGCGATTCTCTATCACCAAAGAAATGTAGGGTCAAAGCTGATGCAGGCAAGTTCATGTGTGCTGTTTTTATGATGTTCAAGGTATAGTCTATATAGATTAGATGGCAGTATGGTTTATTATGTTAGTGTTCATTGCCTTTTTTTTAAGAAAACTGGTTGGGTTATTTCTCTGTTATTTAATAGGTGTGGCTCAAACCTTTATGATTGTCTGTCATATGTTAAAAATGCTCATATATTAAACTTGCTAACAGGCATGATCTCTGGTTTATGCATAATCATGCTAAAGTACAAATATTGTAGGACAAACTTTAGAGAAGCCATTCTTTTTATTAGCTTTGCTAAGTGACCTCTATACATTGTTACAATTTAGCCTGCTCGGTTTACTTTGAAGAAAGAAGGCATGCCCTGCCGTGAGCAACTGAACAAAGAATACTTGCAGAGGAATCCGATTTTTAGTTTCTATTTAAAGAAAAAACTTCATTCAAAATGTTCTAGTCTAGGACAATGTGAAAACACATTTGATTAGAGGAAACAGAGGAATTAAATCTTGTTTTGTACTGAGTTTCTGTTTCATATAATGAATTCTGTACATCATTATCCATTAGACAGGTTCGGGTCAAGGCCAAATAGACATCAAATGAGTTAAATTAGTCCCACTATTTCCAATTGATTTATACTCAAAGGTAAATTGCATCTACTGAGAAGAAACCTTGAGCAGTGGTTGCAGACTCTAATTGATCTCTGGTTTTGCAGGATCATTAAGTCTGGGCTCAGCTCAGAGGGAAGAAATGTGATTATTACTAGAATTAAATTTTCAGTAAGACCGATACAAAAAAGAACGTATTAAAATCACATTTTTTCAGTTTCCTCGAATCTTTACATATTACTTGTGAATGACAATCTCTCAGCCCTACGATATGCACCCTTTAGCTTGGAGGTTTTCTGATGTGCAGTCTCCTTCTCAGATGTCATGAGACAAAGCCAGTACAGTACTTCATTTTGATGTTTACTTGTTATAAGGAATGCTGAGGTGGCAGATGACTCGGTTTTTCTGGCTAGATGCGTAAATATTGTTCAGGAAAAACACCTTTAGTTGCATATAAAGGCATATAAAAATTGTCAGATCATTTCTTACAAAAAATGGATTTTGCTGCAGTTGTACAACATCACCTCATTAAGAAAATTCTATGTCTATGGTTCATTTCAGTTTCATTTATTTTTATATGCATTCATTCACAAAAGTTTTGTCCTGGAGAGCAGCAATTATAATGAATTAAAATGCCAAATAACACATAATTTACCAGTTAACATAAAATGCCAGACGTCACAATAAAAGAGAAAAAACAAGATTACATTAAGTTATCTAGAACATCAAGGTGATCTAGCCAATTTACTTAATCACTCTGTCATGATGCAGTAAAGGAAATTTTCCAGCAATGTCCCTTAGTTTTTGGTGGCATTGTATGAAATACTCCAACCAGAATGTAACCCCATGTTTGAGTCAATTTGCAGTAAAAATACAAGGCTGTATGCTATTGGCTTAGTCCCTAATTTTGGTTTAATTGGATTAATTTAAATTAAAGTAGAAGTGGTGTTAAAGTGCCAAGGAAAATCAAAGAAAAACAGCTTAGAGGCAATCCCCTAGAGGGAGTGTGGTTTTTTAAAATTTGTAGTTAATGCTACATTTAAGAACACAAGTTACTAGGGCAAATGACTATATGCCGCAATTGAGAAAAAATAACATGGACCACTCAAGTACCAAACTTATACTTTAATTAGTTTTCTGGAAATAAATTAAAGTACAAAATGATTACTGGAATACTTTGGAACAGGTGGTGAAAAGCAGGTAAGACAAGTGAGAAGAGATCAGCACAGCAGGATAATATTTTCTTGCTGGTTTAACTTCAGTTATGTAAATTATTAGACATTTCGCTTACCGGGTCATCCCTGCGTGAAGTTTGCATGTTCTCCCCGTGTCTGTGTGGGTTTCCTCTCACAGTCCAAAGACATGCAGGTTAGGTGCATTGGCAATCCTAAATTGTCTCTAGTGTGTGCTTGATGTGTGGCTGCGTGTGTATGCGCCCTGCGGTGGGCTGGCGCCCTGCCCGGGGTTTGTTTCCTGCCTTGTGCCCTGTGTTGGTTGGGATTGGCTCCAGCAGACCCCCGTGGCCCTGTATTTAGGATATAGCGGGTTGGATAATGGATGGATCGACATTATTAGACACTGTTTGACTCAAGTAGACATGTTCCGCCTTTCTCTTTGTGTTAGAGTTGTCCAGTGTAGTTCTGATTGAAATGTTTTCCACCTGGATACAGTCATATTTTTTCTCATGTTCTTAATCAACTTGCCCTTCTTTCACACAGTTGCGTGCATGTGTACAGTGCCTTTCAAAAATCTTTAGAGCCTTGACCCATTTTCTGATTTTACAGAATAACAAATCCATGCTTGGAAATTGTTCTATGTAATGATACTATTTCAAAGCACAAAAACTCAAATGCGTTTTAAAATATTGTAATACAGTACAAATTTAGAAAGCATTACTCTTTTTGCATGTGCTTATTTGAAAAATGGTATGAATATTATAAAGGATATGTGTAAGTGTTGGTTATTTGGGTTTGTGAGATTTACAATATTTGTTTGTGCATTTTTATTGTGCTATTTTTGTAAGTGAGACCTGTGCATGACTATTTTACTGCTTGTTTTTATTTTTACTACTGAGAATACTCAGAGCTTACTTCCTTTACCGACATGGTTCTGACATGATTTCTTGTCACCTGCTCACATCCCTCTGTCATACTCCAGTGCCATTTGAGTTCAGCTTTATATATCTTGCATAAACTACTTTCTTAGAAAATGTCAGACTATAAACATTCAACTGCTCCTATCTCACACATCCAAAATGTATTCATATGTGTTTTCCATCTCTAATTAAAAATGTAGATGCATGTGTGACATTATTAGCCAGCTAATCATTGTTAAAATGTATTGCCAATATTTTCTTTTTAATGAATGTTTTGATAGGATTATTTGTAGCCTACAATGTATTTTATATAGCAATTTTCATCTATCCATTTACCATCCTCCTTATTCAGTACAGTGTCACATGAAGCTAATCCACAGTTAGGCTGTGGCTGTCAGGGAATGAGTCAAAACATGCATCATGATATGAGGAGTACTGTACATGCAAACTCTACAGAAAGAGTGTCAGAGCCTGGACTTAACACCACAAAATATTACAGAAAGGGGTGCTAAGTGTTTATAGGTTACATGTGTATTGTAATTCATATTTGCTTATAGAAAGAATGATGCTCTTTTGAATAATAAATCCTATATGCATATATAAAATGTTTATGTATAAGTCAGTATCCACTAGACAAATGGACCTTGTGGACCATGTGACAGTGAAACCTGTGAAGTGGTAATTTTTGCACTGTTAAACAGGCATTACATTACTACACATAGTGTGACACCAAGTGCTACAGGCACATATCATGCTGTTTTACAAGTCACAATATGTACAGTCCTTACATAAACATTGTTACTTACCAATGGACTTCATCCCATTTTTTGTTGTCTTTCAGTTAAATTGCTAACCTTAAAAAGGCTGTTCACTGTGCCAATCTAAGATGATGATAGCATGGCTGTAGCAGGTTTGCTTTTTTTGGCTGCTCCTACGGCTGGCACTGAAGCCTCTCATTTGATTTGCTGACTCAGTGCTGCTGGTGTTCTTCTTTCCTGCTTTGCCATACTACCAGAATCAGCACAGTTAACACTTGGCATTCAGCAAATTGGTATGGGGATGTACAGGTTTTATGAGAGGGTGCTTGACATTTTATTAACCTCAAGGAAGTTGGTTGAGAATGGGGGAGGTGAATCAGGCCACCTCATCCTCTTCCAGGCTGCCCAAGATGTAGTGGTTCCTGAACAGGTTGTGGAGAAGCCTGTGATAATTCTGGGATGACATCCTCTCCCTACTGACCATGATGCAGTTTCTAGCAATCCATTTATACAGCACATGAGACTCCAAGGTTTCTGCATTGTCTTGTGGGCATGGGTGCCAGGAAATCATCTGTAAAATACTGAGTGATACAAAAGGCTGTTCCTGGATATACAGCAGGGTCTTTTCAACAGAGGACTCTCGGACATGGCATAGTGATATTTCTGCTTGTGCAATGCACCATGGACATTGTCAAAATAGTCTCTGTTTTCTGGCATACAGGTAATGAATGATATTGTGATGAGAGCTGATCCTGATAATTTCTTATTTTAACCATAGGGGTACTACCCACTGCTACTCAGGACAAATTAATGAAATTTCTTTAATGAGATTTTTTCATGACAAAAAAAATGCAGTATACACTTCAGGAACTTAAAACTTAAAAACTGACCAAAATGCAGATGCAGGGATTTGCCGTTTGCTAACTGTTCTGAATGTTGTTGTTTTTTTTTTTAATTTTATGAAAAGGATCATAATGTACATAAAAGAGTTCCTGGGTTGTCCTGTAGGTTTTTAGACTCAGATAAACTATGTGCTTAAAGACAAAAGTAGAAAAAACACACACTGCATCCATGGATGATGAAATGGAAAGGGATCCTTATTAAGAGGAAGAAAAGTGTCACTTTATAGACTTAAGGAAAAGTAATAGGATTTAGCAGCTAAAGAAGAGATTTTAGTACACACTCTAGAATGTCTAACTCAAAGCATTGGGATTTAACAAACAGGAAGAAGGGCATTTGTCAGCTTCACAGAGAAAATAAAACTGATTATACAATTCTTTTCTTGTCCTTGGTATAAACTTGCACATCCTGTATGAAGGATTTATTTATATATTTTTTTCAATTACAAAGTTTAGTTGCATAGAACTGAAGGTACCTATTCTTTTAAACTGAATCTTAATGCATTTTCCCTGATATTATTTATGATATAAATTAATTTGTTAAAAGTTTAGTTATCCTCTCAGCCACAACTTGTAACAGTAGCATCTTAGCACCTCACCGACTGAGCAGATGGTCTTCACATAACTCTGTTGCTTTGATTTATGTGTAACTTTCTCCCTGATGGAAAATTATCCATTTTATAAATGATACATTTTGGATTAGTTGTCTCTGTTTACAAATAAATGTTCCAAAGCTGTAATGTCTAGTAGAATTTTGCCATTGAGGTTAGTTGCTTTGTTTCCTAGTTGATTTGTGCACAAGTAAATCACTTGATTTTCAAATTCAATGACAACAGTGTGAGGAAAAGAAAACACTGTTGGGAAATCCTAAGGAAGGTAAGCCACTATGAGAAGGTTCTGAAAGATGCCAGTGATTTTTTGATGTAATTGTACATTCATTTAATAATTCTGTATTTTTGTTTATTTTCTTTAATTTTGCTACGATAAATGCATTTATTATTAGTTTTACTCAAAATAGAATATGTTGTCTTATTTTGATGTCCTTTTTTGTTCCTTAAATATGACATGTTGTTATAGCAACTGTGCCACATTCCTATAATAGAACTGACATGGTATGGGAATGTCAAATTAGCCAAGAAGTAAGGTTTGTATGTTAATATATAAAATAAGCAAATATTCTAATTGTTATGACATACTGGTGTCAAAGATTATTCTGACAATAGAATATAACCAAGAGATGATAAACTGGAGCAACAATCATATTCAGACAGGAAAACCATGTAAAAGGCAAAAAAGATAAATTATAAGGCAACCAGAGTATGAGGGCAAAATGAGCATAGGTTGTCAAAGTCAAAAAAAGAGATCAAAAGCTGTAAACAAGACCTAACTCTAGTCCCTACTTGGTAAATAAACCTAACTGTGCGAGATTTCAAGTTCAAGAAGTTTTATCCAACAAAGTATTTTGTGTAATGTGAGCACCACTATATTTATAGCACATCCCGTGATGTTGGTCACATGACATATACATCTGCATTGGGTAACCCAAGAAACGAAATGTGAATAAAATACCATTTTTTCATTTCGCTATGAATGGTCAAACAGCCTAAAAAATGGATTCTATAAAGGGAAAAAAAAACCTAAAACAACCAAAATACTGTCTTCAACTGGGGAGTTTCTCATACAAAATCTAAAAATCTGTTTCAAGAAGGCCCACAAAAGGAAAAGTCCATCTACCTTTACTTTGTGTAACAAAGTACAAACAAAGAATCTTTATAAAGTAAAGAATTTATTTTAACACAATATTTTTTAACAAATAAATCCCTGAAGATCACAAAAGGCACAGAAGGAGTTTCTTTAAAAAATGGGCAATCCCATAGCAAACAAGTCCTAATGCACAACAAAGCTCAAAAATGTGAAAATCCAATCAATCTAAAAAGCAAAACAATAACCCAAGAGAACTTCCCAATCCCCAGCTCATTCAATGCACCATAAGGAACAGTGTCTTTCCTTAGCCTTTGTAGGGCCGAGGACATTATCTTAACAGTAATGGACAAGTGGCCCCACCTGTTGGGAAACCACACAAAAATACATAAAACGTATTAAAAGCATAAACATATACAGATTAAATAATTCACACAACTAATAAAGAACACAGAATAATTGAAATAATTAATAAAAACAACAATATTAGCACAAAAACATGAATTATACATGAGCTAGAAAGGCATAAAAAGAAATGTGCGCTTTTCTTCAGTTTATACTGTTTTTAGTATTTTTACTTTTTTCTCATGGTTTATTTGTAAAGAATTAGTGTTTATGAATTTTGTACTGTTGCTTTAAAGATGGACATGAAAACTGAAACAAATGTGACATTTGGAACACATTGCCCTTCACAAAAATGTCATTTTCAATGCACACAAAGTGATGAGATCAAAGTGAAAGTGGAACTGGACATCCTTCACACTGTAGCCTTGACAAATGATTATCTTGATCATGATTAGCATGTTAATATTGGCTTTGTACAATAGCTATGCTTCTATTTGTTTCTGGAAGTTAGAAGAGGTTTAACTGCCCCTCTCCGTTTTGTTTCAAACTAGCCAAAGTTCCCAGTGTTGCCCGCATATATTTGTAGAACGAGTTAAGAAAGTAAAGCAAAGGTTTATATGTTTTTTAAATGGTAACCCTGTGTTATTTCTAGCCGTTCTATCTGTCATCCACACTGCATCTCTATCAATGTCCCTGCTCTTGTGAGTGGTAAATTTGTTCTCTTTTGTCCAGTTAGATTCCTGAATTGCCTAAACTCCTTGCTGGGTTGTAAACATGAATGTTGTCATTTCATGTCTGACTTGCTCTTTTTAGTTTCAAGGTGGACAGCTCATTGTGGTTAAATTATGAAGAAAAGTCAATAAGGCAGGAGTTAAACAACAACCATTCGATTCTCCTTTGTGTTGCACTACACTTCAACTCTTGATTAAGCCTTGATCAAAGCTCTTCTGAACAGGCACACACGATACTTCTTTTTATATTTCAGTAGATGGAGGCAGCACATTTCATTACCCGGGTAAGTCATGTTAAGTCTTGGACATTTTGTCTGCTAGTCTGTATTTCGTGTGTTTAGATGTTTCACTTCCTGTGATCTAGCAGGTGGCACTGGTGTGCAAACTGAAACACACAGGAAGAAAATAACACTGGGAACCCCAGTGTCAAAGGTTTGGGTTCTGTGGTTGTCTATCTTGTCCAGATGGTTCTAGAGAGCAATTATGCCAGTTTTTGTCCAGATCGGTGATAGGGTGTAGGATAGTATAGGGAGCAGACAGACATTCTATTTTTGCGTACAGGATTGAGGCAGTGTCCGCATATAGGTGTTTCACAAATGAATCAGGTTAATGTATTTAATGTTGATTTATAATACTCTTTAAATATTTCCTCTACATTATAATTATTCATTTAGTGGCTTTATTCGTTGCAGTTTAGAAGAATTCTGTAAAAATAAGTGCTTATTAGGAAATTACTACTTTAGCAAACAATACAAAGCAAAGTATAGGAAGTGTAGGCGGTAGATGAGTTGTGTAGAACACGGCCTAATGCTTCATGGGCAAGACGCCAGTTCAGTGTAGTCAGTCAAGGAATGGCGTATGAAATTAAACCAAACCGAGTTTCTCTCTTTTTCTCCTTTACAGTTGCAGCACAAATGTAATATGAATGACCAGAATATATATGGTATTTTTTTAATTACATATCATTATTTTAAGTAAGTAATGTCTCCAGCCAATTCAGACAGCATGTGAAAGCATGTTGGCAGTGGTAACTAAGTGAGCATTGCTAGCATGGAAAAGACTCTTTTAATGCTAATTTCAAAAGTCATTATAATAAAAGAAAAATCAGAAATATGGCAGTTATTTTCTACTGTCTTTAAAGACACTGTTGCTTTAAAGAGGCACATGAAAACTTAAACAAATGTGACATTTGGAAAACATAGCTCTGCACAAAAATGTCATTTTCAGTGCACACAAAGTGATGAGATCAAAGTGAAACTGGAACTGGATATCCTTCACACTGTGTGTGATGGGTGCATAACAGTTTTATCGTAAAGCAGCAGTAGGTCATGGATCTGAGATGTAGGAGTGAATCAGAACACACGCATCAGCCCATCAATACTTTTAGAGTGCCAGAGATGTCTTTAAAAAACAATTTTAGTGTATCTGAAGATCCAGGAACAAAACAGTGGGGAAGGAAAAATAAAAGGGTCGTAAAATGTGTGTTTAGAGCCCATAATGTTGTCTGCTTTGCTAATGATGATTGGTTGGCAGCTTGGTTACAACAACTAATACTGTTGTGTTTAATGTGAGCAGAACAGTAGGGGCAAGAAGAAGCACTGTTTTCCAAAAGAGTGTCCAAAATGTGCCTCACGTACTCCAGGAAAAATATGTGGCAATGAGGAAGTTTACCTTTCTCTTTTTGCATATGAAATGTATTCTTATGAAAAGTATATTAAAGCAAGGGATAAAACAAACTTAATCCATGTACTTGAAAAATAAATTTCTCTGGATCAGTGATGCCAGGATTAAAGAAGTTATTTTTGTAGGTCCTCAGGCAGAGATTCAAAAGTGTGTGCACAAACGTTTTGGTAAATTGTAAGGCTGAACTATCCTAAAATAGTGAGTGACCTTCTCAAGTCACTTTTTCCCTGAAAGCATTACTAAGATTAGTGGAAACCCAGTGTGCTGGCTGACTAATGCCAGGCTCAGAAGAGAGATGTTCCTGAAGCAAAGTACAGCAGAAAATCAAAAACAGCTAAGTTTGAGATTATATGTTTGCAATTTTAATAAACATATACACATAAAGGTATTTTAAAGTTTAAGTTGCATGGACCTTGTAACCTTTCCTGATAGGGAAATTCTAAAAACATTTGGAATTAGCACAGAAAATACCACAAGATTACAGTAGTTGCATCCTTTGGGAGAGAAACATTTTTTTGTTTGACAATTTGCGTCTTACACAGTGAACATTCCCAGTTGCCATGATTTACTATACACAGCATCATAGTCTCCTGTTAATGGCGTGAAATCATGTGGAGATTTAGGGTTTATTAGTTGATTAAAAAAAAGAACTAGATTATTGCTTTTGTGTTGTTGTGCTGATTATATTTATTAACCCTGGCACCATTATTTTTCAGCTTTTTTGTTTAGTTTTCATGGTAGCTGCAAAGTGATTATTAGAATATTTTAATGTTAGGGCTTCTTGCTGTGTTTCCTTTGATTATAATTCTTGGTTAACCTCTCTGGTTTTGTTCACTCAGTTCTTTTCTTCCCTGGTATTGGCTCTAGCCTGTTTTTTGATGACAATCCTGCCTGACCGTTTTATTTTTTATTTTTTTTCCAGTTCCTGATCACACTGTTTGTTTTTTGCTTGCAGTATTTCTCTGTGTTTATTAACAATTTTTAATAGGGAAACCTGTCCAAAATGCTTTGCAGGTACAGTGATACGCAGTATAATTTGGACAATTGTAAGCACAAGTAGGTGAAGTGTCTTGCTCATATTCATTTTGAAATTCAAAAAGACAATCTAATCTTTAATATTTTAGCAAATATCCTGCACTTGTGTGCATGAATTTCAAAACATATATCTGACACACTGCCCATGTCTGATATCGTCAAGCTCATTCCCGAGTATATTACAAATGCCCAAAAAACATTTACAGTATACAATAGACATGGCCAAATCACCTTAAAAGCTATTTACACATCTACTGCTAGAATAGACTGATTATGAAATAACAAGTAGGATTTATTATTGCTATCATTATTATTAATATATTTTTTGCATTGAGGAAGACACCTGTTATTAGCATGTTTTGCAGTGCCATTGCTAGGTACTACTGCGTTCTCCATCTTTCAAAAGACATAAAAAGAATATTTTGATTCAGAGGCTCTGGTCTCAATCTCTGTCTTTTAGGTTATTTAGAACACAAGGTGCTAGAGGGTAGGTGACCAAAGGAGGTGCCATGAATGCTTAATTCTCTATGTAAAGAAATGTAAAGCCTTAGAGGGTTGAGAAATGGGCAGAGTATCTCCTTGCTAGTTGAGTGTAGGGCACAGTCTTAGACTGAGATAGATGAGAGCACATTGTCCTTGTAAAACAAAAAGGCAATGTTTTTAAGTCATCATCTTATTAGGTAACAGCATATGGTTACAAATTGGAAGTAGTGGTTCTCTTTCTCTTTTTTAATAGCTTGTCTCAGAAGGTATGGATTGGCAACACATGGTTTGGTGCAACAGAGATTCTATAGACTCTGTCCTGTTCCCAAAAGTGATTTCAAGATGCAGCTGTAAGTGACTGTGGCAGGAACTTTAAATACTAAATTTGGAAGGTGTGATGGGGCAGGGGCTAACTGTCTGGAAGTATGTATGGGAATAAAAAAAAGAATGCTTTGGTGGTATGTTTTACATGATCAGTTGGTTGAGTCATCCCTTATTCAGGATCAGCTGAAGAACATCAGGTTTTACTTTCTCCTCCACTTTAGATTGCCTTTTTTATTGCTTATTTGTCCCTTGTCCATTTTGAGTTCTGGCAAATACTGTACAGGTTTTTACACTTTTAGTGTCCTTGGAATTATTTTACGTGTGAAAGTTGGCTACTAGCATGTCTATATTTGATACATATATAGTACAGTATAAATGCTCAATAAGTAAACACATACTGGCCATGGAGTGCTCTAAAGTTGGAAATGTTCATCCCTTGTAAAGATTTATAAATTAAAGTTATTATAAAGTGTTAACCCACAGGACTTCTTACCAAGAGTGTGTTATATAATGTTTACTTCATGTTAAGCATATCAGGTAAACAAAGATTATAGGTTCAGTTTGAAACATTAACAACATATTCTTGTTTCGGTCTGCTTTATTAGCTCATTTGAATTGGATTTTTTTAAGTGAAAGCATTAGTGACGCCTGCAGTTAAAGAATTTCACACATAAGCCTTATTAGTTGCTAGTTTAATTCTAGGTGCTGTGGAAATTCAACTTCATACTTTTTATCATGGCGGTGGCTGTACACAATGATACTATGAATAAGTCAAAGTAAATAAGGTAGCACAATCTCGCTTTACAGTGAAGGGCGTGTCAGTGGCAAACCTTGAGGAAGAGGTGGCTGAAACAGGAAATGCTGCTATCACAGGGAAAAAGGGAAAGAGAGATTTGCTGTAGTTTGCCTAATAAAATAATAGTAATAAAAGAGGTGTTTTCAAAGAATTTTTCACTTTGTTATTAATTGTAACTGGATTGTACCCTGGGAGTGGGCATAGCTTACCATTGGTAGTTTTCTATATAAATAGGTCTGTCATAATGGATAAACAATGGTTCAACTACAGGTATTTTTGTCAATCCAACTGATTTTGTTTCTATGGCCAATATATATTACACTTCTTGTTTGTGTTAGCCTGGATTCCTTGTATTGTTTCCCTCATAACTTCAACCTTCCCTGACCTTGCCATCCTAGGTGACTGAGTGTTTAGCATTTATGTACATGCCATACTTTCTGCAAATCTCATTAAACTGTTTAAATGCTACACTGTTTAACAACAACATTTATTTATATGACATTCTTTATTTTCTTATATGAAAGTAGCTCAAAGTGCTTTACAACGTGCTTTAATAATAGATAAAGAGAGTTCTAGAAAGAAAGTGAAAGAATGAAAGAAAAATTAATTATAAAAGTTTATTCAGGCTTAATTAACCCCCACATACATATTGGGAGACTTGCACTCTATCCAGGATTGGTTCCAGCCTTGTACCTGATTCATCTAATCCATGGAGAGAAGGACGTTTAACCAGGCAGTTAAGATAATTAAGGTCACTTTTAATCGTTAATTGTGAGTAGGCATTCGGGCTTCACTCTAACACACACTATGTCCAAAATATATGTAAATTTACATGTGTGTATATTGCTTGATTCTCTGCTCTGAGTCATGAGCGTAAACCTGAGTAAAGCATGCAAGGTTTCAATGATTACATTGTAAGAATGTAGGCATATTCCTTTTGTCTGATAAATAATCTTTTGTGGAGGCATGAATGTTGACCTTGTTCTTTAAAAAATTCAAAAGCATGTAAAAAGAAAAGCAAGAACATTTCAAAAGCACTCAAGAAGAAGGAGTCGTTCCTTACATGACATGTGGTGCTGAAAATTACAAGCAAGCATTAGATTCATACTGGCCAAATTGAATTTATTTCTATGCAAAGGCCGTGGTGAAACGTTTATTTTAGGTACTACATTGGATTACTGTGTGACACATCAGAAAACAGTGGGGCGTTGGAACTCACGTAATGAGTGTGAGGAGACAAGTCGATTACTAAAGATGTTTGAAGACAGCACTATACATCAGCCATGTACATTTTAACAATACACAGTATATAAAGTATTTTTCAAAAAAAAGCTTTCTTCTGTATAATTTTACTGTGAGCAAGTTTAAATTTTTTTTTTAAATAAAATGATTATTAAACCTTTATGTAATATTGTCAAATCAAACCATTTAGATTATTGTAACTCTGGTTTACGACTTTGCCACAATGAACAGGAAGAGATATTGGCAGGTTGGATCATTATTGGTTCTTACAAGTGTATAATAATTAAAATTGGTTTACTTTTATCATAGCAAGCTGAAAAGCATTCTATGATACACTATTTGAACAGTTAAATTTTATTCAAAGCATTACAATTAAAATGGTAAGTTGATTATTAAAGGTTATAATAAATTCTGCCTCATGCTGTACATATTGCCTACTGTAGCCTGTGCCATTACTGGTTCATAACAGTTACAAACAGCTCATCTTATTTCAGCACAACACACTACAGCAGCTGCACTGTCATTTATTGCTACTCTTTTTTACCCAAAAAAAGTCAATTTGTGATTAAATAAGGTTTGTATTGATTGAGTGAATTCAGCTGGTCATCTAACAGCTTGTACATCCAGTGATCGTCCTTTTGTTACATGGGTGCATGTGTTTATATGTGAGCTTCTTTTCAGATGCGGATGCTTCATTCACATCCAGAAGGAGCAGTGAATGACAGAGCTGATACTGTGTTTGCGCCATGTACTTTTAAATATGGGTTTTTTTGTACACCTCTGGTATATTAATCATCCTTGTAAGACAGTTGGAAGTTTATTCATGGCAATTCCTTGTGTTTATTTTTAAATATTAACAAATAGCAATGATATCCAAATTGTATTTTATGGATGAAGTCAGTTTTTTTTGTGTAACATTTATAATACTTTACCTGTCAGTACAGTACTAGACGTCAGTGTGTACATTGGAGTCAAAGAGTTATTATTAATAGCAATGGTGGTAATCAAGCATATCAACAGAAAGGCAAAAGGAAAAGTGATGAAAAAGGGCTTTTTAAAATAGAGTCCTGTTCTTTTTTTAAATGTATCTGATTCTAATTGAGAAGGTGTAGTATGGTTGATGTATTAATTTATTTTTAACTAAGAAGGGCAAAATCATTGTGTTCATGACCACTATAGTTCTTAACCTCCATTTACAGAGACTCTAGCCAGTTTATCCTTTTGCACGGGTTTTATGTGATTTCTATACTCTCAAAGGTCTTTTATCTGGGCTGCATCTCCTCAAATGATATCAGTTTCCTAGGCTTTAGTTGATCCTCCTGAGAGTTTGTCTTTTTCTTTCTCTCTTCACTATCTGATGGAGGCTATTATTTGATCTAACTTTTAACCTGTGCCATGCTACAAAATGTCCATTTGTTAAAAAGCACTCTGCAGAACATGTTCCAATGACATGATACTAAATTTAAACTGAACTAACAAATTTATAAAAGGTACCAAGGGGTACAGTTTGGAAACTTAACACGGAAGCATAATTTCCTGTCTTTCCACTTTATCGATTTATATGGTTTCTATTAAAAGTGGCTGAGTGTAATTATTGTAATATATGTCAATAAGTTCATGTTCTGCTATATCAGTTTTATTCCTGCTTGTTTGTCAAGGCCTTGATTATGAAAAGTAGAAATTAGAAAGAAATTAGAAGAACTCAAAAGTGCATGAAATACAACCAGTATTACATTTTATCATTTAGTAACAAAGAGTGCTAATTGACAGTATTTAAAGTGGTGGGCAGGAGGGGGACTTGCTGCTTTAGAGTCTGCTCTTTTATGACCTGGAAAGACACATGCAGTGTTGGGTTTCCAAATGAATGGACGAGTGATACATGTATCTGAGGAGCCCTTTTTTAAACAAAGGTGTAGAGAAAAACATGCGAAAGGAGATCCATTTGTCACTAAAATTAGTTTAAAGTAGTTCTTTACATTCCAAACATGTTTTATTACTTTTTAATATAGATAACATATAAGTTTTTTTATTTCATTTTTCATTTGATTGTCAAAAACTGATAACTACAATGGCATAATACTCCCTCAAACAAGTAATAATAACATAATAACAGATACAACTGTTTACTTCAATCCAAAGAAATATAGAAATACACTGAAAAAAACAAGATTCAGAAAATATCAAGATTTGGTGCCATACCTTGGAAGACTATGCACACATGTTACTCTGAAAATCATTACACACATTTGCCCAGAACAGAGATTCTAGAAAGACTGCCTTCTATTCTGTAGACTCATTCTGTAATGCAAAAGTTGGTCCTCCCTAAAATGTCTGTCTGAAAACATGAAGTCTTGCAAAGTGTAAGACCTTTAGCTCTGAGAATTATTTAAACATGATAGCATTCTCATACCTGCTTAATCCGTTTTAAACATTATATAAAAAATAACCAAGTTTTATGATGCATTTTGAGCTATTAAACACTTCACCTACCACTTTTGTTTGCAGTTGTCTGCAGATCTCATTTCTATTTCAGATGCTTTTTGGTAAAATTGTCCATTTAATTTAATCCGTTTAATTAGTTCCAATCTTGTTCTTTGTGTGTTTTTAGAAATGTGTATTTTTATGTGTACTAATTCTGTATTTAGTGGTTAATGTAATCTCTGCCTCTGTTTTAACTGAGATTTGTTCACAGTGCTGTGCACCTGCACTCAGTGAAGAGTGTGACAGAAAAACAAGTTGTGTTGTATTCTATTGTGGTTATTCTTTGCACCTACCATGGCGCAGCTCCAAACAAATATCAAACGCCAGTCCCCTAGCTGACATTGCTACTGTGGACTGACCTGAGGAGAATATTGTTGTCATGTTCTTCAGGAGCTGTTCCATCACTACAGGCATAGATATTGAATACTGTTATAATATCACTACACAAGTTGCACATTTAATGCAATTAACATGGTGGAAGAGAGGGAAAAGAAATGAAAAACCTGCATAGACTTTGGGAACATAAACCTTATTGAAGATTAAAAATATCAGAGGTCTGGTGGATCAAATCTGCATTCCTGTACTAGTCAAACTTAGTATTCCCCAGTTATGACATGTAATGTATGACTTTGCTCTGTTCAAGTACTTTCTTGTTGAAATTTCAGTCAAATGTGGAGGCAAGTAAAATGTTTGTTTTTAGCATCTTAATTATGTAATAAATTATATTGTGAAGTTGCTATATTTTGCTTAGAAATGATAAAGAGAAAAAGTTTAGAGGATAATTCCCTGTAAGGTGTACTGTATATAAGGTGAATGGTGCTCCTATTTTGGTGGGGAGGTAAGACATCATTGGCAAAGTTATTGATATGAATTCTGCAGAAGATTTTTTTTGACACTCTGCAGGGAAAATTAGAATTATCTGCTATCCCTGGAAAGCCTACAGTCCACAATGGGAATTTCAACAAAATATCCCAGACAGCGACACTGTTAATGAAGAGTTAAAATCTGAAGTCGGTCGTCACTGCCATTTTCTTTCTACTGCCCACGAGAAGTAATAATCCTGATAAAACAGAGTGGAAAGAGGGATCCATCAGAAATACTGATATATTTAAAAAAATGCCGTTATGCCCTTTCAATTTCTAAACTTTATGTTAAAGGAGAGCAAAATGTTAAAATCAGACATTTACAGAGTAACAGGTTTGCCCAATTCGTTTCCAACGAGTTACACTGTACTTTAAGTAAGTGATCACATTAGCCACAAGATGTCGCTGTTACTCCTCTTACATCCGCGTCGAGGCGCTTGCTAAGTGGGAATGAGGGTTCGCCTCAAGGTTTAAATTCCACCGAGATTCAAAATCGAATGCTTGACAATTTAACACGCTTAAAAGTGCTCTGTTGTATTGTGCGTAGTGAGAGATTAATGAAAACGAGATGTTTAATAGATGCGTTAAATACTGCCCAGCCACACGAAGCAGTTTGTTTCTGCGTGTTGAATTATGCGATTTCTAAATCGCCCCATTTGACAGTTCTGCTGAGATTCTGTAAAGCCTGCCCGACCGTGTGCCGATTGTATTGGCAAAGACGTCAAACTAAGAATGACAAGTGTGCTCCCTTGACAACGCCGAAAATTGTCAAGTGATGCCTAAATACTGAGATTTAAAGTCAAAGATATATACAGGGTGGCCCAGATCGTCTGGATGAATTTGATTTATGCGGGGACGATTTTTCATGTCGTCAGTAAGCACACTTCTCGATGGTCCGGGATTTTTCGGGTGATTTTCTATGTAATAAACTTAATAAGTTATAACGTAATGAAAATTTCATAATTAGATCTGGACCACCCTATAGAAACGTTAAGGTGTGGATTTTTAATCAACAGTTGCACAAAGCCCCTTTGATACTCCTTTGCTACTCAGACTACTTTCAGACTACTACTGTGCGAGATATGTGTTGGTGAGGTAGATGATGGTGGTCTATATTTTGTACGCCGCTTATCCCACCCTCATTAGTGGGCATAAAGCCGAAATTTGTTAATGTACTTTGGTGAACATTGTGATCACAGTTACTAAACAGACAAATTGAATGATGACTGGTATACTTCTGAACCTGCCTTTTGGCAAATAGTGGCTGTGATTTACACTCGAATTGGGGTAATTTAAAATTTAGGGGGTGCGGCGCCCATCTGACAGTTCCATCAGTGAAATCAGGGCATCAAAAATGGATGATTTGTCTGCATTTTTCTCGTGCTTTTAGGGAGCTGGGAATGAGGAGTAGAAAAGGTGGCCAGTCGTGCAAGGCAAAGGGAAAAGGAGGGGGCCTTGCTTTCTCCCAAAATATCTCGAGGATTGGCTCCTGTAATGTAAGCCTCCCTTACTCCGCAGACGTCCCCGAGTCGGCAGCTTTTGCGATTGGTCTTTCTCTTGTCAAGTGAATCACGCCTCTCCGCTCCTCTCTTCCATTTTCGTTGTTTCTGTTTCTCCCCCCTCTCGGTAAAGTCCAAGTGGAAGTTTGCGTATAGATCCGTGAGATAAAAGAGAGATGCTCTTGGAAAGCGCACCGCAGCTCGAATGAGATGGGGCAGACGGACAGCGACCACGCTGTGCTCCGCGGGGCGGCAGTCCTATCCCGGCGGGCTCCCAGAACGACCAAAACAGATGCCAGCTACTAGTGATCGCAACACGTACGGGCACGCACAACTCGTTCAACTTTACTGAGAGACGCTGATGCGGGGGAGACGGCCAAAGAGTGAACTTGTGCGCAACAACAGCTGGAACCTCTGGGATATTTGAGGACTCCCATCCAAACTGGATCTCAAATTGGGAAATTAAAAGTGCGCCCAAAAAGCCTCGCAAGTGCCCCCTTCTTCCCTTGAGTCGGATTATGTCGCCTCTTGATCATCTTGTTTTGTTCTAGAGTCGCTCCACGGAACTAACTAGACACAGCTGGCTTTCTCGGACTCTTGTCCCCAGAATGGAAAAGTTGGTTTTTACTCTAGGGTGGGTGCGCCACCTCTTTGTTGCCGTGAACCTGCTGCTAACGACGGTGGTCGGAAGAGGTAAGACTGGCACGCCAGGGGCACGTTGGGGACCTGTTGAGAAGAAGTTTTGTCAAGTGGCCACTGTAGTGGACAGACCACCCCTGCTGAAACGTTTAGTAGCAAATAACCGAATTGATTATTTGAAGGAGGGTCTCATTCTTTGAGTTAGGAATTTGATGCGACACAACAGCATTGTTAAGCACGATGAGAACCTCACTGCCATCTAAACTTACAGCCCGAAGAATATCGCTCTGATGAAGAAGGTCTTTCGCACGTGATAAAGGGACTTCAGATTGTTTTTCTATACCGTGTATTAATCAGTAGGAGGGAAAGAAAAAATAATCTAATTGAACCGATGTAAAGCACGCCCTCAGCCCCAGGTATAGAAGTGTAGTGGCAGAGCGTCGCTCGCCCGCCCGCTGTCTATCTCCAAGATCGCAGATCGTGCCGTGTATCGGCGATTTATCTGGCCTGGGTTAACAAAAGAGCCCTCTTAATTATCAGTGGATCGATGTTATCGGAACACTTAGTATATATAGGGGCACCTGGAAAGCAGCTGCCGTTTTGTATCTTAATGTTTCACTGAAATTTGCAGGGGATCCGGCATTAAGGGGTACACTCATTTGTGCTGAACAGAAGGTGGAGAACTGCCGAGAGCAGTGCGCTCTGAATCAGACGTTTAACGGAGACAATAAGAAAATCCAGACAAGTTTTACAAAGGCCAACCCAGCAATTGGCTGCTCGTTCATTGTGTCGGGTTGCTGCGCTTCCTCCGTACTTATTTGGGACCCGCTCAAGCTTTTCTCAGTCTGTTTAGATTTGTGTCTTAGTGCTGCGCAAGAAGTAAATACCATGCCAGGGCAGGATAAGGTTGTTCTAGGCAGGGTCAGGCGTTTGTGGAATGTAACCATAAGAGAAGAGTGTCAGTGCGCAGACCGGAGTGGGTGTATGTACACTGCTGATACTGAAAATAAATACTGACACCTTTACTGGAAATTATATCAGAAAGGGCTTTATCGCTGTATGCCACGATTCAATATTCTATTCCACAAAGATGATACAAATTACGTTGTAGCTGAATACACGTATACATTATAATAAATAAATTCTATCCTTGGTACTTGCAACCTACAAATACATATCCGTTTATACCTGCATTCGTGAATTATTATTTGACTACTTATATGATTGATACAACTTTTTTATTTTTTATTTTTACCTGGAGATCGAAAGTCTTTAATGAAGCAAAATAAACTGAAAGCGTTCCACGAAAATTATAACATGTATATCTACAGCATGAATATGGGATTAAAAAATGCATGTATGTTTTTGTTTCTAATTTATGTTGTGTTTTTTTAATACAGTGTGTGTGTGCACATTGATAGATAGATAGATATTAACAATACCTACTTTATCTATCTATCTGCTGTGAATACTTAATTCATTTGTTCATTTTTGTGCATATATATTATTGTGTTTAAGGGTGTATGTGGATGCATGTATATGTATTTGTTTTTGTTTATTCTGCTTTAAATATATTCTCAGTCTCATGTATATACAGTACGTGCAATTTAAAGTGCATGTGGGTGGGTTTACAATATATGTATATATAGTATGTAAATAAAATACTGTATATGTAAACACTGTTTTATAGACACATAAACAAAGTAAAAAACAAAACAGTTGAAAAATTAATTTTACTTATTAAATGCACTAACTTGCTAGATAAAGAAGGAACAAGTAAGTGTTGAGTGGCAGAGCTTTAGTATGTTATGCTTTAAGACTCTGCTTTCATGTTTCCAGTCATCCACCCATTTTCTGATGTGCTTTTTCCATTAAAGGGATGGAGGAAACCTGAGTTTATCGTATGAACATTTAGAATAAGAATAGCTGGAAGTTTCCCAGGATGGGACAGCAGTCCATCACAGAGAAAACTGCATTCACACTACAATTTTTCAGTTGTCAATCAGCTTAAAACGCAAACCTTCGAGACGTGGAGAAAACATAATAAAAAAAAAATAAAAACTGGTAGAAAGTGAAAGCCCCACAGAGGTAGTGTTCTGACTGGAATTTGAACCTTGATCTCTAAAGTCCTGAGATGGCAGTATTGGCCATTTTCCTACTTTATTTTGAATTTTGCTAGTTGCTAATGACGTATGGGGGGCAGTAATTTGAGAGGAGCATTTTTATTACATAAATATATACAGTTAGGAAATGCAATCATTTTGTATTTGCTTATGTGTCTGTGGTGAAGGCCAAACAATTACAGTGTTCTTTGTATTCCTTACTAGAATGTTTTGCTATAAGTCATTTGTGGGGACTCTTTTCAGTTGCCTAATGCTCAGCAGCAGCGTAATGACTACTGCTGAGCTACAAGTAGCAAGTGCTGACATACTTAACATGTTGCAGACATTGACAGGTACACAGCCTTCCTTCATGGTTGTGAACAACAAGGAACAGTAGTTGGTTAATAGAAGAAAGTTGATGTTTCCAGTTGTCCATTGCTATAATGTATTATATTAATTATGTTTCAGTTTAAAAGAATTTTAAGTACATCATATATTATTTACTGCAGTGGGCTGGCGCCCTGTCCGGGGTTTGTTTCCTGCCTTATTCCCAGTGTTGGCTGGGATTGACTCCAGCAGACCCTCGTGACTCTGTAGTTAGGATATAGCAGGTTGGATAATCGATGGATGGATAGATGTATTATTTATTTTGAAAACAAAGCATCTTACTGCTAAAATATCAACTTTTGTCTATTATTTCAAATATTACCTTAAGATTTTTTTTACTAATTACTGTAAGGAGCTCCAGAAATAGAGGAGTTCCAGATTCTTGACTTGTGTGCATACTGTATACAATGTTAATTAACTTTCCTGTTTGAAACAAATATTTTCTGTTTGGCTTGTGTGCCAAACGGTTTACATGTTGGGCAGGCTGCATTTAGGAGGTATACTTAAATGATCTGTACTGTCATTAAATAAAGTCAATGCATAGCTGTTTTTAAAATAGCGTATATTATAAATACTAGGTTTTCACATGATAGAAAATTGTGTTTTTTATGCAATATGCACAATGTTTTTCCTTTGCAGTTTTGAGTTTGTAATACATTGTAGGGAATCCCAATAAAAATGCCATGGGCACCTTACTGGATCACATTTTTTTTTTTTTTTTGCTTAACAGTTTTATAGTGCAGAATCAGGTGGACTCTCAGGGATCACCAATTGGCGTTGCATATGTTGTGCTCTAATTTTTTTTTTGTGCTTGTCTGAGGAGATCAGCAGTGCTGACTATGAGACCTGAAACCTGAAAGCTTGGTGTCAGATTCAGGTGATTGCTAATATCCAGCCAGTCTCCCAGTATCGCTAAATGGTTTGAAGGGTGTGTTGTGCATATAACAAATATTCTGCTTAATTTTCTGCTGAAACTGCATATGTTCTCTGAGGTTTGTCTTCATTTAGTTACGCTGTTAACATTTAATTTGGTAAGTTCAGGCAAGAGGGTAGTATGGTATGAAGACTAGGAATTTAAACCATCAAAGACAAGGTAACCGCATTGGTATCTGTAACTGTTTCTGGATTAAGCCTGAGTCTTTTAGCTGTCCAGGGATACCACTGTACTGTTCACATAAAGCGCTTCAGAATGGAGATTACTGTGAAATGTGCCTTATGAATTTAAGTTGTTGGTACTAATCTGGCTCTCCACCTAGTATACATTAAAAACATGTCCTTTTTCACAGAGATCTAAATATCTTTGGGGTTTTGCATTCCACCTACATCAAATTAAAAAAAAATGGAAACTACAAGTTTGCATGATTGTGAGTGTAAGGTGTTTGTGTAAAATCTTATTATTGTGGATGAGGGAATATAATAAAATAGTCACTTAGCTAATGAAAGTACTACAGCATATTCTCACTGATTTATATAATGTTAAACATAATTGCCAGCATCTTAGGGTACACTAACACACAAACATCTGTTTTCACTCATTTCTGAATCACACGTAAGCCTAAGACATGTTTTTTTTAAATATGAAAGGAAGTCAGAGTACTACACAGACAAGGGAAGAACATTTAAACTTCACATAAAAAGTGACAGCAAAATACAGAAAAGGACAAGGTGAAACAGAAGATAAAGCTGCTGCAAGGAAATTCACGGTTGGCAGTGATATGCCAGTGAAAATGGGAAATTTCTTCTCTCTCTCCTGCTGTCTTATGCATTGTCCATTCTGGAATTATCCATCCATCCATTATCCAACCCACTATATCCGAACTACAGGGTCATGGGGATCTGCTGGAGCCAATCCCAGCCAACACAGGGTGCAAGGCAGGAAACAAACCCCGAGCAGGGTGCCAGCCCACTGCAGACATTCTGGAATTACCTCTGCAAAAATACCTACAATATTTAATATGTATCATTCTTTCTTACTTTGTAAAGAAGCTAAATGTTTGAAGTGCTAGGTTTCAGCTAATTTATATGTTCAGTTCTTTTAAGCTAAAAATGAATACTAAACACCTAATTTCTTATTATGCATTATTTAAGATGTTTTTAACTAAAGATATTTAGAGAAGAATGTGTGAAAGATTAAAAATAATAAACAAAATAATTAACTATTATATTACTATTGAATAATAAGTAACAAAATTTGTAAATCAGAAGAATAACACTTCACAGATCAAAGCTTTTATATCAATAGGGATGAGGATAACAAAAACCCCAGCAAAATGTGGATCCTAGAGTTAGCTAATTCCTGGTAAATAATATGAATCTGAATTTTGTGTTTATATTAGCATGAAGGTAATTCAATAAGTTTGTCATCGATCTTCATGGCGAGTTTCTCTCTGTAATGCAAGCAGTTGCTAAAATGTCTGTCCTCACCCTGCACGCTCATTTCCTAGCTCCACTGCATTTCAGAGGGAGGGCAAATGCATGGTGATGGTTTTGTTTCATTGCTTGTCCTTGCCAGACCCTGATGCTGTAGTTTCCATCAACTCTCTGAGGGGTTTAGCTTTCAATTTTCCATTTCAGCTTCACTGAACTAATTTCCTGGGAGGTCTTTGACATCCAAATCCTCAAACCACCAAGGGATATTGGACACAGACTTTGCAGCTAAATCCTGTGCTCTGTCACCGGTGGGATCTGCTTCTGCTTGCTCGCTTAATTCTGGTAATCACTTTTTTAGAAGGACATCAATGCCAGGTTAGATGAATGTAGGTTTACTGGAGCACCAAGGGGTTAAAGCTGTGGAGGTACTGATAAAACTGAACAAAACAATCTCTGTAGGAGTCATTACATACATTTAAATTTGACTAAAGGGAATTAAAACTCATACTGGAAAATGTGAATTTGATTATAGTAGAGAATAAGTATGAATTCAAAAATTATTAAGTTGATTGTGATTCTATTTTCATGTATTTTTCTTCTATGTAAACATGTCGTTGACCTTTATATATCAGTAAATAAATAAGCAGCATAACAGTGCTTTTTATCCATTACATTATGCAGAGAAGTATAGGAGTCAATAAAACAGATTTGTCATTTTCCATCCTACAGTGACCTCAGCAGTAGGGCTGTCCTCCTCTAGTAACACCTTACAGGCTTTGGCTAAAACCGTTAAGTTTGCCTGCCCATTGTGTTCAAGGGCAGTGCTGAAAGCCGAGTCCTGTCAGGCAGAGGATGCAGCATTGCACCTTTAATTAGACGTTTGGGTAGCATGTGCCTACACTTTCTGTTAGGATTAAGCATAGCTTTTGACAGACCTCTTCTCCATTTTATACCCAGGTTTTAGATGGATACTGATATGTAAGATGACGCAATAGGTGTGGCTCTACCCACCGTCAAAGAGACCAAATTAAAAATAAAAAGTTGAAAGTTAATTATAAAAGAACATTGATGATTCTTGCGTAAAATGAAGGATTGACACATGAAGGTTAAATGATTAGTTTAGAATAGTTTTGTTTGCCGTCTTTCTATAGTGATTCTATGAAAGCAACTATATAGCAAATGAGCACTTAGTTGTATTTTGACAGTTCTTTTTTTTTATACAAATGTTGTCCACTACCCTTTCCAGATACGATCTTATTATATTGATGTATCTGTTCCTTTCTGCTTAACCCTCTTTTCATTACTGGGCCAAAATTTCTTTTTTGTTTGTTTAGTTGTCAACTCCAGTTTGTATAATTTCATGTTGTTTATGTAAAATTTAAATATTATTTTTTTTAATCCAAAGTGACTTAAAATCATTTTTCAGTGTCATATTT
>JANRMT010062838.1:18943775-19032547 GCA_026402145.1 Polypterus bichir lapradei | reverse complement strand
GATACTGATAGCTTTGTGGTTTGCAATATGAGGTCTTTGCCACTACACTACCCAGCCTGTCAACATGAAAGTTTTAACCTGGTGTGGCCTGCATGGCTGAGGGTTACAATTCTTTTTAAATGAATGGTGTTTGCGTCTTGTGGATGTAGCTGAATGCTTCAGGTATGCCTGTTTGAGAAGACTCCAGCATTGTATGCTCTCTTATACCTTTCATTGCCTTTCTCTGCATTGGTCAGGTTACAGTTTGACCTGAACAGAGCATTGTTTGAAGTTTGCCAAATGCTAGATATGTAGAGCAACCCATGTATTCTGCCCAAGTAATGATGGAAGAGATTGTAGGAAAAGTAGAAGTGAATTTATGGCAAACTGAAGGAATCAATGTAAGTTGAAATATAACCAATTATCCGATAAGCCCAATAGGCGAAATGGGGCAGCTAATCATTTGTTGTCCAGAAAATACAAAACAGCAGTGGGTTGGAGCCATAGGTTAGACAAGGCCTATTGAACTCTGTTTCTTGTCACATGTGCTTTGAACTAGTTTTTGTTCGAGGAAGAGGGTCTTTTTGTGGTGTTGGGATAGAAGTAATATGAAAGGAACAGTGGTTTTGAGTGTTGAAAAATATCTTTTAAACTGAATATCAATACAGGGGGTCCTCGGGTTATGACACAGTTCCATTCCTACAACAGTGATGTAACCCGAATTTTGGTGTAAGTCGAAACACACCCTAGCCTAAGTCACTTACCTATCCTAACACATTTGCAAAATCATAATCTAGAACATAAAAACAATAATATACTAATAAACCACAGAAAAAGGAAAAGGACATAAATATACTGTATTGTACACTGTACTATAGTAACAGAAAAAATGAGTGTAAAAAAAAATCCTTACCTTTATTCCTACTCACGTCTCAATTTTTTAAAAGTTTTTATGGGAGTAAGCGTTGTAAACTCGAAACGTTGTATGTCGAAATGTTGTAACCCGAGGACCCCCTGTATAGATTTAAATTACAGTATCAATCAGTTTTTAAAGTCAAAATCTCGAGTGAGACACTGAGAATTTTGATTTTAGAATTCTTGTATGTAGGCTTTCATTCCTGATCTTCTAAACACTGTTCCAATAGATGACCAATAAAACGTGTGTGAAATCCACTTAGCCACGCATTTCAGGTGTTCACAGCTGGGCCATCATCTTGAAGAAGAATGCATTTAGTGGTGTTAGAGAGATATGAGGGCACTTGAAGGCTTGTCAGTAAAGGCCTCTAAGAGTTTCATTTCATGGAATGCGCTTTCTAGCTGAGGACTGATCTTTCCCAAATCGGCAGACACGAGAGTTGTTTTTATCATTGGTGATTTGTGCTTGTTGGATGAGGTGTAAAATGACCTGGCTTAGACTCGCTCAGCTCAGGGTTTGACAAATCCATGAAGAAACTTAGGCTTTTGCAATTGATGTAGAACAGATGTTTGCTGTATTGGCGCTAACATGTTAAATGATTTGCTCATGATCACACAGTGCGCCACTGTTCATGATAGACCAAGCAGCCTAATTGTTTGTGGTTCTGCTTCATGATCCATGTAACTTTTGCCCTCAAATCTGCCTGTTGTAGTGTAATTCAAATTTTGTACATAAAGTATTCAGATACGCACCATCCCTTAAGATATCACACAGTTCTTAAGTTTAGTCCTTGTTTCTGTTTTTCTTAAGTTGTTTATTACTAATTACTTTTTTATCTTTCTACATACATTTATGTCAGTGTTTACTGCTTGGTCACTTTGCTGTTGTCTATTACTTAGCTATTCTGAATTTTTTATTTTCCATAAATACTGGCGGATCATCCATGGATAAGCTGGCCTTTCAATTTTTAACATATATACCACGAAAAATGTGTCACCTGTGGATAAGCCGGGTGTGAAAATTTAAAACAAAATAGATTTTGGAAAACACAAGTAACGAGTAACCTTATGCAATAAGTAAAAATACCTGCAATGCTTAAAAAAACTGATATGCATTACTGCATTACAATGGAAGCTTGTAAAAAAATACTTAGTTATTTTGCACACTTAATGCCTTTTTTAGGTGTTACTTGCTGGTGTGTACGGTCACAGGGAGGCAGTGATTATTACAGCCATACTGAGTGTAAGGCAGGAAGCAAATGCGGTACGATCAGAAGAAATTTTGTCATGACAAAAATTTCAGTCAGCTGTCGTGTAGTGTTCTTGTCTCATTTGACTGCATTCACTAGTTCAAAAGGGATATTTAGAGTGAGATAGTAGCACCATTAATCAAACCATGTGTCGGTTTCAACAGCTTCACCTTCATGTAAAATATCCTTGTGGTGTGCCACCATAAAAAAAACCTCGCACTCTTCCACTCCATCTGAACTAGTGTGGTGCTGAGGTATCACCCGTTGCATGGTTGCACTTGGGTCCTAATCTGGAATCCTGAGTTGGTTTGTCATGTGGTGGGTGTGGCAATGCACTGTATCAGTGCGTGCTCCTAACCGCTCTCTCTCTGTCTTCCATGTTATCTCCGAAGAGCCTTGTAAGCATCATTTACAATTTGAGTGTCTAGCATTTTTGCAGTGTTAAACTTTTGTGATTTCTGTGGACTTTCCTTTACCTGATATGGAAAACGAGAGATGAACAGTTTGAGTCAGTGGCAGTGAGCTATGAGAGGATGATCCCATGCTGATCTGGTCTTAGTATATTTTTAATGTAACAAGACTAACTTTTGGGCTTCGCACTATTGTAGTGTTCTCCAGAGCTGCAGGCTCCACTGCAGTGGATCATATTGAAGGAAGTTGCTGTGTGTTTCTTGAAATCAGAGAAGTTGCCATACGATGTTGGGTACTAACTTAGATGACCTTGTGAGCAGGTTCAGAGGACTTAATATGGTGGGTAATGTTATAACATTCTACAAGTCTACACGCATTAGACTTTTATAGACATGAAAATGCACTTATGTGTCATTAAAAAAAAAATAGAAACCATATTTATGTTTTTACTGTTTTATGTTTTTTTTTTTTTATACTGTATTAAGGATTACTTGTGTTCTGTTCTGTGTATTGTATTGAACCCCTTCTTTTTGACACCCACTGCACGCCCAACCTACCTGGAAAGGGGTCTCTTTTTGAACTGCCTTTCCCAAGGTTTCTTCCATTTTTTCCCTACAAGGGTTTTGGGAGTTTTTCTCTGTCTTCTTAAAGAGTCGAGGCTAGGGGGCTGTCACAGGGCAGGGCCTGTTAAAGTCCATTGCTGCACTTCTTGTGTGATTTTGGGATATACAAAAATAAATTGTATTGTTTTGTACTGAGGTATAGAATAATACTGAATCAAATATATTTATCTCAGTGTCATAAAGAGACAAGTGATGCATGGAAATATTTATTTTGCATAATCTATGAAATAGAAAAATATAGCTTAACATACATTTAACCATTAGTCTTTCTGAAATGGAAGAAAACAGCTGACTGTACTTTGTTTTTGTTGGCGTCATAGTCCTCCTCCCGCTGCATTGCATATTTTACATGATTTCCTGATTAATTGTTTGGGTCCTTCTCAAAGTTTTGATCACTGTGATATACATACTGTGATATACATACATCATTGTGATATACATACATACAACCCCGTTATGCTTGGGGGTTGGGGGTGCTCTTCAAAGTCAGAGTGGGAGATGTCAGTATGCCGCTGTGAAAAATGGAACAAAGCTTTTGCACTGTACCAGTACATAGCAGCCAACTTCAGTAAAAAGACAAAGAATCTGTCTCCCTAATTAAGAAATCGTTTGGTCGCCACTTTGGAAAGTGTGCATTGAAAGATGCTGGCAGTTTCATCCATGCTGTATTAGGCCTACTTTGGAGTGTCTTGGAGATAGCTTTGAGGGTGTCACCTAGCTCTCAGATCTCTAAAAATATGTATTATATAGAGCTTGTGCTCTACTTTGAAGACTGTGCTCTGATTCGTTGAGCCCCTAAGTAGGTATTTTCTACACTTTGATGACTGTTGCATTAATTCAGTTATCAGGAAAAGCTGGGCACATAATGAATTTTAAGTCTTCTGTTATCCACGTAATTGGGAAATGAGGTACAGTTAGAGAACTATGCTTCAGATGTGATTCTATAACATGTACAGCACCTCTCGTTGCCATTACTTTCCAATTAGGGATTTCAGGGACTTTTTGTACACTTGACATGAATAAATTAAAAGAAAATTGGGCTCTGGCCCATGGATAAGCCAAACACAGTTTTTTTGGGTCTATTTTGGATCTTAAAATTCTTGGCTTAATCGTGAACATATACAGTAAATCATTTTTTGTTTGTTTCTATTGGTTTGTGTTGAGACCTGTTTTCTGTGGTGAAGTAAATACTGCTTTCATTTCATGTAATTTACTAGTTGTCTTTCAATGTTTATTGGTGGAAAAGAAGCAGGAGCAGTTCTGCATATTGAATGGTTTTCTGTCCTGTTATGGCTATATTTCATAATTTTTTGCAAGGAAAAAATTTGGCTTCATTGTGTTGTCTGTCATGGGCAAGTTCGAGTATTGAAATAAATAAATTAAAGACCTTTTATCCTTAATTAACAATCCTTTTATGTAAAATATTGTTTTACATAAAGTACTGTACGTTTCCTGATAAAAATATAGAGAGTGAGTTTCACCATGCAACCTGCCCTCACTTTTGGCAACCCTTTCATGTGTCTGCAACCAGCAGGAACCAGGAGACATTAGTTATTGTACTTTGGTTCCTCACAAAGTTTTGATCACTATCATATATGTAGATAGTCATGTTCCAAGATAGACCACAAACTGGAAGTGCCAACGTTTCAACTTGTCATGTACATCACCTTTAGCACATTCGCCTCAATACTCTATCTTACCAGCCATTACTAGAAGATGTGTTTGTCTTTTTGCTAGTCATATTTTAGCCATATCTTTGGGAGTTTTTTTTTTTGAAAGCTCAGCAAAGCAAAATAGTGCAAGATACTTTAAGTACTATTTATAATCACATGCATTATTACTATTTGGCTGATACCCTTTATGCAAAGTGACTTACAACACCTGATACACAATTGGTATCTATACTTTTGTTTTTTCCAAGTGGAGCACAGACAGGGTCAGGATTTGAACCCACAACCTGAAGGTCTGCAGTTGAAAGCCTTAACCATTACACCACACTGCATGGAAAATGACTTTTTCCCTGACCAAGAATTGAGCCCAGCACCAGAGCAGTGAGCTGTCTGAATCTTAATCACTAGACCATCAGGGAAGTTTTTTATTGGACAATCTGTAATTTTATTGAGCATATGTTTTTCACTGGATACTCCAGTTTTCCTCTGACGTGCTCATATGTACAAGTTAGATTAATTAGTGGTTAAAAATTGGCCCTGTTTGAGTGTGTGTATTGGTGGGCCCTGCTATTTACTGATGTTCTGTCCTGGGCTGTTTCCCCCCCATGACGCTGAATTGGATTGAACATGTCTGAGAACACTGTAAGGCATGGAGTGTTAGTGGATATTACTGTAATCTCTTGCCGTAATCGGTGGTATTGCTAAGGCTACAACCTTCCTGTGAACTTGTAGCTTAGGATAATGTCCTTGGTTCAGTTAGGATCAGCATAATAAAATTTGAATAAAGATGCAATGAATGTTGTTGGTTATTCATTAGTCTTAATATTTGATAAGTGTTTTTTTTTTGGATGGAGTCTGAGAGTCCTATGTTTTTGCACATTGTTGCTGAGTCTTATTAGCGTCATGACACACATTTTCATGTTAAACGACTTGTCTTTCTTGTAAGCTGGCAAGCAGTCTGTGCATTCTGTTTTTATTTGATTGCGTTAATGAACTTTCCTTGCTGGGAGCCAAATGCCGCTGACACATTTTGTTTATTTAATTTCAGCATATTTATTAGTTACTGATTTAACATAACCTCCCATCATAATTTACTGTCTGGTTTTAAGGCATAAAACTAGAGCAAGCCCATAAGCATGCAGCTGTTGCAGTTGTTGTATCTAGGCTTTCTAGTCTAATCTTTGGAACATCATTACCATACGATAGTATACAAAGGTGTGTGAGAAATCCACTTAGCCACACGTTTCAAGTGTTTACAGCTGGGTTGCCTTTTCTGAGGAGAGCGCCTTTTACAGAGATGAGGAGCTGGTAGATGTAAGGGTTCTTGAAGACGCTTTGGTAAAGGCCAATCATAGCAGTTTGATGAAAACAATTCTGTTATGAGTCATTAAACATACTGCAGTAGCAAGTAAAATAGTACTGGATGGGGAATGCTATTAGACCTCTGTGGTTTGGGGAAATAACCTTTTTTTTTTTGACTGGGCTTATTATTGTTACAGGCTGGGCAATCATATTATTCATAGGTCTGAATGGTTTGTCATTGTGATGTATTCTTTGTTGCAAACAGACATTTTGTTTTTAAATATAGAAACTAAGAAAGGTGCCATCTCCATATATTGTAGTGAACTCGTGAACTCGGGTTGCACTGATTTAAATGGCTCATGTACACAGGAGATTTTTCAAAGTGGTATATCGGGTAGAAGGTTCAGATGCCTTTAAGTTTTAGTTTTTGGTTCAAGTGTGGTTTTTTTTTTTGCTTTTATAGTGTTTGGTTGCAGGTTCATCAGTGTGAGGTGAAGAGCAAAACCTTTCTTAAGGCTTTCTGAACTAACTCACTGCAATTAAACCATTTAATAAATAAATAATTTAATTTTCAAAGTGCCTGCAAAGGGTTGTGTATCAAGACTTCAAAAAAAAAAAAAAAAAGAAAGACAAAGTGCAGAAACATGAGGTGTTACGGAAGTGTCTCTGGTTGCTAAGGCAGCTGAATGGGCCCTAATTAATGTGGTTATTATAAGACAAAGAGCAAACACAAAGGATAAAAAGGTGTTAGTCATTGCTACTCTGCTTAATTTATTTTTTTAATCTCAAAAAGTTGTTTCAAATGTCTGCCCGCACCAGTGGGTATAACAGGTTAGTTGATTCATACTATATGTGAGGTGTGTCTGCAGCGGGGAAATAAAAAAGAAAAAGAAAAAGGACTTTAAGGTCTGCAGCTTCACACACTCCACTCTTCTTATTGCCTCCTTAATTATGAATGTTCTCCAGTTGTGCTCCTTATCTCTGTGTCAGTGTCCTTTCTCGCTTTGCCTTCTGGTTTAATTCCAAGATCATGGATGTGTTTTCTGATACCACACCGTGCTGCTAGTCTGAAATGCAGCAGTCCAGTAGCTATAAGAGGAAGATTAAAATACAGCATGTCCACCTTACTTCAGCACAATAGCTGTTTGGTGGCTGTGCTGTCAGTTCTGAACCCAGTATTTTGGAATACACTTGAACTAATTATACTTGGCAGCTGAAGCTCTAGAAGTGCTTTATGGAGATGGGTCTCTTGCTGCTGTTGCAGCTCTTTTAGTGGGCATAGGGAAATAGCAGTTGGATGGCCCAGCCTGTAGATTACCATGCCAGATGAACACATGTCAGTAAAAGAGGGCAGGGATGTATGCTTTTAGAAAAGAAAGTGCAACAATTCATGTCACCACTGTAAAGTGCTGGTTAGGTGTCTGAATATTAATCCGTAAACAGCAGAACCTTCCCTTTGGTGGGATTTATGTTCCTGACAACAGCACAAATGAAAAGTAACTGAAGTAGAAAATGTAGAAGTTTTTTTGAAAATTATTATTTCATATTGTATACAATTAAACACAATCAGTATATTATTATAATAAAATCATTTACTTTTTGGGATCATTTTATTTACCTAAAGTACCTTTACTGAAGATGCTGTTTTCAGTTTCAATTTATGATATAAATGAGTGTGTTGAATTTCTTGCATGAGCCCAATATATGAAACATCGGCTTTGTTAGGTAAAACTGTCTAATAATATGTCTGTCCTCCCTTTATTCTTCAGGATAAAGCATCAAACGTATGATACAGGAATGCCGGCCATTGACTGGTTTTGTGTTCACTGCTCTTTTCCTGGAATCATTCTAGGACTTTTCTTAATTTCTAGCCTTGGCAGTAGAGCATTACCTTGCTGGCAAAAAGTGATTTCCAAATATTTGCATACTGCCACGTGCCACTGACAGAAAGAGCACAGCGCTGGCTGACTGGTCATATACTCTAAGTACGACAGAAAGTCAGCTTTAGGTCAGTCGTGCATGCAGCATGTCTGTCAGGAAAAGAGCTGCGGTGACATGGGATGGCACTGAAGGACATTGCGGCAACATTGGCAGAGTGATCTGGGGTGCTGTGTTTCATGAGAGGAGCATGCCCTACCTTCCCTTGAGGGTTTAAGGTCCTGAGTGTTACTAGATGTACGCATTTCAGTATATTTTTGTGTATTGTGGTGTTGGTGAATGGAGATGTGTTGCATGTTGGTTGGACAAGCAAGTAAGAATTTTATTGAACTCTGTAAATGTAACACTGCTACTTCTACTACTGTTACCCTTTGTGGTATGGTTGTTATATCTCTAGAAGCCTGTCTGCCTGGTCAAGTGGTAATTCAGGCACCAGGTAAGCACATTAATTTATAGCACAAACCAACCTCCGTTTGACTTATATCAAAGAGTAAGTGGCTACTTAATCTTTGCATAAAACCTCCCAAAAACTGAATTCTATTAGGAGTTGCATTATATTAGGAACATGCTTACTGGTAATATATTAATCAGACTCGGTGATGAGCTAGGTTTACACAGCTGTATGACAGTCGGATTTAAAGCTAAGGCCTGATTTACATTTAAATCTCAGTGCATCCATTCAACCACTCAGCTGAATGATAATGACTGCAAATAAGTGTGGTGTTGTGGTTAAGGATTTGGACTCCTGCAACTAACACTATCTGACAATGAGCAAGCCACTTCACCTGCCTGTGCTCAATTGGAAAAGCAAAAGACATGTAACCAATTGTATCTCATATGTTGTATGTCACCTTGGATAATAGAGTAAAGCAAATAGTAGGTAAAAAATAATGAGAAAAATAAAGGCTGTACAGTATGATACCTGGGGCCATTTTCAGATTGATCTCAAATGGTTGTGTGCTTTAAGATTGATATTAAGTGTTTGCATTTAAGCACATGTTACATATCTAACTCACTCTATGTTTTATGCATTGGTCACTTCAGTGAGTCATACGTAGATAAAGTGACTATCATAATGGTAAAGACATT
Source organism: Polypterus bichir lapradei (assembly GCA_026402145.1). Classification (NCBI taxonomy): domain Eukaryota; kingdom Metazoa; phylum Chordata; class Cladistia; order Polypteriformes; family Polypteridae; genus Polypterus; species Polypterus bichir. The sequence goes on along the minus strand of JANRMT010062838.1, from coordinate 19,023,370 downwards.
GGGTCTGTTATGTTTTGAAAGTAAATGTAATCTTGTCAGTAACAAGGTTATCTGTTTCAGGTGTTGAATAGAAAGTAAGTCAGAGGCTACAGTGAGTCCCCCAGAACCAGGGCTAATAGCAGTAGCTTAGCTAGTGCAGCGCCCAGTGTTGCTTGACCAATGGCCACGAGTGCAATGAGGGTAAGATGTGTGCAACGCCCGAGCTGGTTTGTCCTGGCATTTGCAGTGCACAAGTCTTGGAATGAAATATTTCAAACCTTTTGTTAGTGTAATTCATTACAGAAAATGGGAATAAAATTTAATTGTAAGTTACTGTTCACTCTTGGCTCAAGGAGAGTGCATGTTGAAGTCTTTTTTGTTGACTTATTCTACTTTAAGCTAACTCTTTCTCTTCTGATGTAGCCTTTCAGTGTGGTTTACAGTAATGGGTGCCTGTGTAAATGTTGGCTGGGTTAGAATCAGCGGCTCAATGTAGTTAAGAAGGTATATTGACAGTTGGGCTTTGAGCTTTGTAGATTAGATAAATGCTCACTCAGGTTGTTTGAGTGGGAACCAAGCAGTGGCCTTCCTTGTAGCTGATGTTTTTAGCACGTAAACGGTAACAAATAATTTTCTTTAAGTCTCCCTTTTAATGCTCTAGTCTGTTTCTCCAACATGAGCACAGTTGTTTCTGAAACAGCCCTTTCAACAAATATTTTTTAGGATGGGCACCATTAATATAAAGACAGTCTTAAGAGGCCCCACCTGAAGGACTGTTTGTTTAAAACTTGAGTGCTAGTCCCAGCCTTATAGAGGTCACAACAGAAAGAAAAGGCGCATAGAGCCTGTTGAAAAATCCATGTATTGAAAAGAAAATTCCTCTTTGAGGGAGTCACTCTTGTCTGGGAGTGGGGGTGCACTTTGCTTTATAAACTGGACATTTGCATTGATTTGCTACTCCGACTTGAGCAATTAGCATAATCTGTGCTGGTAAGACTGTGATTTTATTCAGTTGGTCCCTGCTGCGTCAGGCACAGAATTAATTGCTGAAACAGGGGTTGAAGCTGTCTTTTTTTTTGTGCAACTTTTCATTCTAATAGATGATTTTTTGTAGCCCCTACTGAGCCAGCAAGCAAGAGCAGCATGGCTGGTTGCAGAAGTTTGTAAGCAAAGGTATGGGTCAGTGGTTTGTATTGCAAGGGAGAACATTCAAGGAATTAAGACATGAATTCTGAAAAATGATTAGCCTAAGACTCTTGTCTCTTGTTTGGCAGGGAAAGTTTTTTTTTGTCTCTTTCATGCTTTGTAGGACTGAAAAGCTTGTAATTGCATCCTCAACAGTCCACTGAAGCATAGAAGTGATCAGAGCCTCTCCTTGGCAATGAAAAGCCTTTTTCACTTTTCTTATTCTCGATATGAATTCGCTTTAAAGATCTATTGTTGAATTATATTTCTGAAAGTGATTAATCTCTTACCAGCTATTATTTGCTTTCAGTCTCACTTATCTGAATCTTTATGAATGACAATATATGTTCTGTTCTCTGAAATTTGTGGGATGAGTGATACCTTTCTGTAAAGTGTACTTGCAGATCAATTGAAGGAGGAAGGAGATTAAAAATGAAATTGATTTCTTTTATAGGTTCATTGATTAAAAAGTGGGATGCCACAATAGTTACCATTGTTTCCTCACTGCTGCCATTGCCGATTATGTACTTAATGCCCAGGGACAATCTTCTGCACCCTCTTGAGACAGAAATGGAAAAGGTGACCTCAAAAAAGGGGATGAATAAGAGACGTACAAGAATTAATAAGCTGCTAAACAGAACAACTGTAGATTGGGTACATTTTACATTTGTATAAATCCTGAAAGCTAGTGTATTGCCTTCAAGTGTTTACTAGACATAGGGAACTGTTATCAAAAAGACCATATCCAATATTAGAGTTTACTTGGTGTAACTTAAAGATGAATGTGGGTATTCTGAATTAGGATTCTATAAGACTAACAAGACTAAGGTCACTGGCAGGCTTCCCAGGTCCATTTTTGTAAAGAATTACAGATTTACCTCCCTGTTCCAGTAGCCAGGTGATTCAAGTTTGAAAGTGGAAACACTGTATCCTTAAGAAAAGGAAATGGCTTTGCTGTTAGCAATAGGAGAGAAATTAAAGATAATCGGAATTCCTCAGAAAAGGGAAATAGTAGATGATTTAACTTTTTAAAGGAGGTGGAGAATTTGTTCCATTATTTTATCATGGAAATTAAATGACTATCAAGAGTTCTTCACACTGATCACCCTTATCAGAAAGTGTACTTTCCTGGTATGTTAAAGAAAAGTGAGAACACATAAATATTTGGAGCAACACAGGTTACCCTGTTTAATATCTGGTGGTAAAAATTCATAAACGAAACGCAAAGAAATTTGAATCATTAGTGACATCTTGATGGCTACTTGCAGCCTATGAATGACCTCCTTTCAGGAGAAGATCCTTTTTGGTCTGAAGCAATCCCCAGAGTTACCTCAAATGTCCTAAAGCAATGGGTTATGTAGTGTAAGGGGTAAGCTGATGGGGTCCAGACAGGAAATGACGTCCTGCGATTTCTCCTGAATTCTAGATCAGACGCAGATTTTGTTAAAGGCTTCCCTGTAATTTTAGTCAGACCTAGAACTTTGAAACACGCCTCACGTGATGCTCACGTGCTTCACAGGTGTAACATATAGTATATAAAGCAATGATTTTGTTATTACATATTCTAAATTAAATAATGTTAACAGAATTAGCAGTATGGTACCACTTAAAGAACTGAACTTTAGTGATTGTACATTTATACTCTCAAAATGCTTTTGCATTACACTGTACAGAGGGTTTTCTTACTATTCTTGCAAATTTAATAAATGTGGTCTTTTTAATTTTCATATGGTGCCAACAAATTTGACACCATATGCAGCTTCTCAAGAAGTGCATCCATTTACTCTATTTTGCAAAAGTGAAGGACTACTTTGCCCATCACCATGTTAACAGTGTCATAGTTGTTTCTGCTGCCAATAGTACAGGTCACACACCCGAGCACACACTCACCTCCCACATTCCCTCATTCATACAGAGGCAGTTTATGGTTATAGTCTGTTGTCTTTGTGGAGTTTGCACGTAAGTCTACTCAAATTTTTAATACAGGGACGTGAAAAATAGTTTTCCATATGGCATATGCCACTATAAATTTTAATTGTACAGCATGACAATGACATGCTTAGTACTATATCTCCTCAGCTCAGCAGGCAATTTTTGAAATACTGGTTCAGTTACCTTGTGCATAACATTTCCACATATTTAAAATGTAAAAGTGAGCTTCCAAAGTGTAATCATATTTTTTTTAATCCACAACACTTCTGCTGTACTTTGACTGGCAATTCAAAATTGCCTAAATATGAATAAGCTTAAGTGGAGAACTAATGTCACATACAGGTTTGGGGTCTTGCTTTATGTCCAAATTGTCTTCTGTTCATCTGTAATGGAATAAATGAGTTACAAAGATGAATGGATTGGTGAATTGTATAATGTTTAGGTTGAATCCATAAATATGATCAGCTAAATGTGCATGTACAACCAACGACCAGACCCTGTCTTAATCAGTACAGGAATGAAGGCAGGAAGCAGCCCTTGACAGGGCACCAGTCACTTGCATGACCCCCACCACACACACACACACACACACACTCACATACACACTCTTATACTCACATTCCCACCAAAACAAGGTCAGTTTATGCTCTTTTGTCAACCTAAGCAGCACATCAGTGTGGAGAAAATCGCACACAGACATGGGAGAATATGCAAACTCCATGCAGACAGTGAGATTTTCACTGCCACCCTGCATGTGTAAGTGCCACCGTCTGTTTCTTAAATGGAGATTTATTTCTGCATATTTCATTAAAAAAACTTGCAACTTTCTTTCAGTGATATTGATGTTACTGCAAAATGATATGGTAAAGATATGAAGCAAGAAGGGTTTTTATTTATTCAGGAATCAAAAATGTAAGAGATGATAAAGGCTAATTTCATGTCACCTTTGTTCTCCAGCTGAGTTAAAATAACAAACAACTAATTCTGAATATATCTTACTTTATATAGAACATTTAATTGTAACAGTTTTAGGAAAACTATACAAATACCCAGTTTGGTCATTCATAAAAATGTACTACTGATTGCATTCCAGGGGAAAATTTTATTTGTTCTTTTATGTTTTTGTATTTTAAGAAGCCCTCTTTGATTGGGTCTATTGTAGAAATCATTATCTGTGAATTGCTTAAATTTTTATCCTTTGGATGAATCAGATTTACATATAATATCACACATATGGCACTAGATATTAAAAGCTTAAATAACTGGGGATTAGAATTTAGCATTTGTAAATATCTGGGTATTATGGATTGTCTGGTTTAATGGTGACATAATGGAACATCCTATCGAATTTTTGGATTTATTTGGTTTTTGTGGCTGATGGAGGTGGTTTAGAGGGAAGATGGGAGGTGAGTGAATCAGAATAGCTCATTAGATTGCTGTTTCTGTCCCTTTAAGTCTGATGTTTTTGTCACGCTGTTGAAATTTGGCCTGACCTCAATTAGAAATGTTGTCAGCTGCTGCTGCTGTCTGTTTATTCCATTTTGCAGAAGATAGCAGAGTTGTGGAAACCTACTGAAACACATACTAGGGAAACCAGAATTGCTCACAAAGCATTGAAACGCAGATGTGCCCTCTGCCTGGAGGGCTGGCCTAGCAGTGATTAAGGTACACATGCGAGACCCATTTCAGCTGTAATTCACATTCTTGAAAATGTGGGTACAAATGTAGTTCTTTGGCTTTTGTGTAACAACATAACTGCCTTAGATTGAGAATTGTGTTTTATACCTGTTAACTCTTTGTGTCTCAGCACTGTTTATATACCAGAATCTCTCTTCTTTGGATACATAAAATGCTCCAAAATGTCATAGAACATCATCAAGTGAGATTACCACTAAAAAGGTTATTTTATGTAAATTTATTGTATTCCTAAATTTCTTAGTGCCAAGGATTTTAAGTCTTGTTTATGGGGTGTCACATTAGCAGATGTAAGTCTACAGTTGTACACAAGGTGGCAATGTGAACCAGAACTTATCCTTTGTGTGTACACAAATGCCATACTGCCACTCCTGCTGTTCTTGTTCAGAAGCAGATTCTTCATACTCTTTGTTTTAAGAGTTATAAGTGCTTTACTTTAATTACCATTTTTATGCTTAAAATTGTGAATGCTGTTCTTGTTTGTCTGTTACTCTTTCAGCTTATATAGCCAAACAGTACTACTGACATCTTGTAGACGATACCATACTTTTGGACCAATTTGGCTTGTTATTCCTCTGTTGAATATGTACTCTATTGTTCATTAATTCTACAGAATGATACCTCCTGGAGGACTTGGGTTTTTATTTTAAACGATTAAATAAGTGCATTTATATAAGGAGCTTTGATTACAGCAGTATACACACATAAAGGGGTATTGAATCAATGCATTAATTTAAATTGTCAGTTTAAAAACAAGCAAATTAAAATCCATAGTGTTCTATTTTCCTAGAAGCATGTTTTTCCTTTTAATATATTGAATTTTCAAGTGTCTTTAAGGCTACAGCTTAATTAGAGATGTTTTTCAGTTATAATCTTTTATTTTGTACTGCACTCTAAGAGCCAATGAAAACTGTAGTGTTGCTATTTATACTCTTACCATTTTTTGTAATTAATTATTTTTTTGACCATTTTTATCCATTGCTAAATCTCTGATCATAATCTTATAAATCTGCTTTTAGGCATGGTAGTTGATATTCGCTTGTAGTAAGAATTGGTCAGTGTAAAAGAAGACTCTTTTACAGTCAGGTTCATAAGTGTTTGGACAGTGACAGTTTTGTAGCATTTGAAATCTGAGCAGACAGTATAGCCCAGCACACTTCAGAATTCATCCTGCTGCTTTGGCCCAAATTCTTGTATATATTGATCTTAGTTTCCTTTGTCCAAAGAAAATTGTTCCAGAACTGGACAGGCTTTAAAAATATTTTCTAGCAAAATCTAATCTGTCCTTCTTATGCTTGAGGATTACCAGTGGTTTGCACTTTGTGGTAAACCCTCTGTATGTACTTTCATGAAGTCTTCTCTTGATTGGAGACTTTGGCAATGATATGCCTACCTCTCAGAGAGTGTTCTTGGTTTGGCTTAATGTGATTTTTTTCTTCACCATAGAAAGAATTCTCGGATCATCCAGCATGGTTATCTTCCATGTTTGTCCAGGCCTTCTGGTGTTGCTGAGCTCACCAGTGTGTTCCTTTTTTTGAAGAATGTACTAGATGGTTGATTTGACCACTCCTTGCATTTTTGTTCTTGGATGGGTTTGTTTTGCTTTCTCAGCCTAATGATGGCCGGTTTTGTACTTGCATGGACAGTTCTTTGGACCTCATATTGAGAATTCATTGTGACAGCTTCCAAATTCAATTTCCACACTTGGAATCGACTCCATACCTTCAACCTGCTTAATAGTTAATGAAATAATGAGGGAACAGCTCACACCTGGCTATGGAACAGCTTGTCAGTCAAATGCCCAAATACATTTGAACCCCAGAAAATGGAGGGGCTAAACTTGGTAAAGGTAAGCTTTTGGTAAAGCCCTTAAATTACAGCGGAAAGTCTACACTTCAATCTCATAATGATCACTTTATTTCATATCCATTGATGTGTCATATAGAGACACAATTATGAAAATTGTGTCACTGTCCAAATACATATGGACCTGACTGTATACATCATCAGCAGCCTATAGCCAAGCTCCAACAAAATACCTGACTGTGTCTGCCACAAACACATTTTTAGAAAACAGTTTGGTTTATTTTTTTAGTCCAGTGAATTTGTCATTCCCAAATGTCCAGCACTGCCAGAAACTGTGTGTGCTTACACTCCTTGTGCTCCTCAGCTCTCACTGACAGTGCTTTTTTTAAAGCCTCTGGGGTATGACGGCATATGAGTCCTGAAAGCTCTTGTCTGTAGCTGGGCTATTTTGATTTACCAAAATGCAGGAGTTAAACACTACAAAATAATTACTGAAGAGATTAATACAGACATTTTAAGTTAATACTTTTAATTTGTGTTACAAACAAACAGCTTTAATTAGTGCATGTTTTTTATTTTTTGCTTGGTAATGATATAAAATAAATGGTAATTAAACATTAGTAATTGTTTTGAACTGTATCACAATAGGAAAATTGTAATACCATCTACCCTTTCGTTTAGCCCTGACATTTCATTACATTTTTGCTACTTAGACATAATATATTTGATATGCTTTCTGATATACAAACTTTTACAGTGGCTTACTTATAAATGTTTGAACTCCAGAAGGGTCAATACGAAAGATAGTTTATAAAATGAAAATTGATTCTATGATGCACAGGGAGAAATCGGATCAATAAGATAGAGAAAGTATAGGGTATGGCAAAGACAGAGTAATTCTGTCTATTAGTATATGGGAAAAGATGTCTGCATCTGCCCTTCCTTATGATTGTCTTGCTTTCAGCCTACGTAACCGGCTTGGCAGACTGAACAGCTTTCCCTCATTGCTCCTCTCATGGCTCTGAATTCTTGTTATCAAGTAATTAATGATAATTATTAACAATGCTTCATGAAACACTAGTCTTTCTTGCTGTGTTGAGCATAATGATTTACAAAATAAGCATTTTTTTCACTTTTATTCTTGCTAATTACACCAGCATACTTGCATTCTCCTGTTACTTTGTTATAAAACTGATTCTGCTTGGATGCCTCTCAGGCTGGGGCAGTGTGTTCTTTAAAATAGTTGGCTGCAGCATGGGAAAAGGAATCTGAGGTAATAGTTTTGATCATGAGTTAGCTGCCATACCTTTGCAGTACCTGTTCAGGAGAATGAGAATGTGACAGGTGAATTCATGTCCTTTGTTACACTTTGATTGCAGTTTTTAGTTTACCTGAAGAGGTCACTAGAATGGGGTGGGGGTGGAAAGAGAGAGATAGGTCTTATCCTCACAGGAAAAGCGGTTTAATTTTGCCTTTTTTCACACAGGCAGATAATAAGGATGTCTGCTTGTTTATGGCTTTAATGGTGCATGAAGATCAGAGGTTCCTGGAGGTGGAGTTCTAGCTTTCTGGTCAGTAGCAACAAAAGGGCCACCTTTGCCCTCAAAGTTATACAAGTAAGAATTTAAAGCTGCCTCATGGCAGAGGACTCACTGAGTATGGGTTAGGTAGGCTCATTTTTTGCAGGAGGGAGTCCATCCATCCATCCTCTTCCGCTTATCCGGGGTTGGGTCGCGGGGGCAGCAGCTTGAGCAGAGAGGCCCAGACTTCCCTCTCCCCGGCCACTTCTTCTAGCTCTTCCAGGGGAATCCGGAGGCTTTCCCAGGCCAGCCGAGAGACATAATCCATCCAGCGTGTCCTGGGTCTTCCCCGGGGCCTCCTTCCGGTTGGACATGCCCGGAACACCTCACCAGGGAGGTGTCCAGGAGGCATCCTGATCAGATGCCCGATCCACCTCATCTGACTCCTCTCAATGCGGAAGAGTAGCGGCTCTACTCTGAGCCCCTCCCGGATGACTGAGCTTCTCAACCTATCTTTAAGGGAAAGCCCAGACACCCTGCGGAGGAAACTCATTTCAGCCGCTTGTATTCGCGATCTCGTTCTTTCGGTCACTACCCATAGCTCATGACCATAGGTGAGGGTAGGAATGTAGATCGACTGGTAAACTGAGAGCTTTGCCTTACGGCTCAGCTCTTTTTTCACCACGACAGACCGATGCAGAGCCCGCATCACTGCGGATGCCGCACCGATCCGCCTGTCGATCTCACGGTCCATTCTTCCCTCTCTCGTGAACAAGACCCTGATATACTTGAACTCCTCCACTTGGGGCAGGATCTCTCCACCAACCCTGAGAGGGCACTCCACCTTTTTCCGGCTGAGGACCATGGTCTCGGATTTGGAGGTGCTGATTCTCAACCCAGCCGCTTCACACTTAGCTACGAACTGATCCAGAGAGAGCTGAAGATCACGGACTGATGAAGCAAACAGGACAACATCATCTGCAAAAAGCAGTGACCTAATCCTGAGTCCACCAAACCGGACCCCTTCAACACCCTGGCTGCGCCTAGAAATTCTGTCCAAAAAAGTTATGAACAGAATCGGTGACAAAGGGCAGCCCTGGCGGAGTCCAACTCTCACTGGAAATGGGCTCGACTTAACTGCCGGCAATGCGGACCAAGCTCTGACACCGGTTGTACAGTGACTGAACAGCTGTTATCAGGGGGTCCGGTACCCTGTACTCCTGGAGTACCCCCCGCAGGATTCCCCGAGGGACATGGTCGAACGCCTTTTCCAAGTCCACAAAACACATGTAGACTGGTTGGGCAAACTCCCATGCACCCTCCAGGATTCTGCTAAGGGTGTAGATATGGTCCACTGTTCCGTGACCAGGACGAAAACCACACTGTTCCTCCTGAATCCGAGGTTTGACTATCCGACGGACCCTCCTCTCCAGAACCCCTGAATAGACTTTTCCAGGGAGGCTGAGGAGTGTGATCCCTCTGTAGTTGGAACACACCCTCTGGTCCCCCTTTTTAAAGAGGGGGACCACCACCCCGGTCTGCCAATCCAGAGGCACTGTCCCTGATGTCCATGTGATGTTGCAGAGACCTGTCAACCAAGACAGTCCTACAACATCCAGAGCCTTGAGGAACTCCAGGCGTATCTCATCCACCCCCGGGGCCCTGCTACCAAGGAGTTTTTTGACCACCTCGGTGACCTCAGTCCCAGAGATGGGAGAGCCCACCTCAGAGTCCCCAGGCTCTGCTTCCTCATTGGAAGGCATGTTAGTGGGATTGAGGAGGTCTTCAAAGTACTCCCCCCACCGACCCACAAAGTCCCGAGTCGAGGTCAGCAGCGCACCATCCCCACCATATACGGTGTTGACACTGCACTGCTTCACCCTCCTGAGACGCCGGACGGTGTACGAGAATCTCCTCTAAGCCATCCGAAAGTCGTTCTCCATGGCCTCCCCAAACTCCTCCCATGCCTGTGTTTTTGCCTCAGCAGGAGGGAGTAGGATCATGAAAATACGAAGGGAACACAAGAGCTGAGAATGGTAGTACTGGAGATGTAGGCAAGTCAGCAAGTTATTTTACTAATATCGTCCTTTATTGTCATTAGTGATAAGCAAACCCCGTGGAATTTTCTTCACCTTGAGTTCAGCAAGATCATAAAAACCTTTGCTATTTTCGCCAAGCTCCATGAACTGCATTGAAGTCAATAGATTTGGAGGAACTAAATTAGTTTTGAGTAGATTACAATGGTGCAGTGGTCTTTCAAGTGTCCCTGAGGGCTAGGGAAATGTTTGCCAACTATGCTGGACTGAGCCAAATACTGTATGTGATCTGAGCTGTGTGGCAGCAGTGCTTTCTACTGTGCCATCATGCCTCATACAACAAAACACACAGACAGAACGAATCTCACAAACAAAATACAACAAATGGTCACAAACTTTTAAATCTCTCTATTATAAAAAAAAATTCCTGGGAGAGAAAGACAGGAGATGAGACATGATCTTCACGTTAAGATCACAGAAGACACTTAAAAGACCCGAGAGACGAAAGAGATTGGCCATGGAGCGTCTTGCGGGGACCTTAAACCTAAGACTTTGTGCCATGAGGTTGACCCAGGACCGTCTTGCAATGACGTAGAACATGAGATTCTTGCAAGACACGCCCTACTTACAATCAATATCAAATAAGACCACGGGCAGCAAAACACTCAGTCGTGCAAAGGATTTGAGCACACACTGATCCAGGGTCTCAGCACATATAAAGCGTATAAGGACAATACGTTATAAATGAAACGTAGATGACAAAGCAAAGAAGAAAGCAGCGTGGAGAAAAGAGACTCAAAAGCGTTGGAGAGAAAAAGAACAAAAAAGAAAAAGAATAATCTAGGTGCAAATTCAGAAAATAAGGAAAGTAATTATTAGCCCGGAACAAGTGGAACTGAAAAAAAGCACATCCAATCGGGCTCAGAATTAAAAGACAGATTAAAAGACAAAGTAGAACTTCATAAAGACGTTCACAAACTTTTGCGCTATACACATGCAGAGCAGGTTAGAGATTATGAAAGCACTGGAATTCGAAAGGCTGAAAAAAAAAAGTTGGCGCGATACACTTGTGGAGAAAGTTAAAGAATATGAAAGTAGGAAAATTAGAAAGTATAAAAAAAAGAAAGTAAAGATCGCAGTAGCGCAAACAAACAGAAATTATTACTCGAAAAAGGGAAAATAATCACCACGGACCAGGTGCCATTGGAAAAAAAAGCAGGACAAAGCAAGATCAGAAATAAAAGGCAGAGTAGAAGACAAAGTAAAATGTCATAAAGAGGTTAAAAAACAAGGGGGGCAAACACATGCAGAGTAGGTTAGAGAAAATGAAAACTGGAAATTAAAAGACTCGAAAAAAAAATAAGGCGCGAAACACATGCAGAGCAAGATGTAGAATATGAAAGCAGAAAAAAATGACAGTGTCAAAAAAAAGAAAGTAAACATTGCATTAGTGCAAACAAAAAGAAATTATTACTCGGAGAAATAACGAAAAGGAGAATAGAGATCGAATATATGGACATAGGTGATATGTCAGAGGCATGTAAATATTGTAAGGCTTTGAAGTTTAAGTCAGAGAATTTCAAAAACGTGGTTTACCTCACATGCATTTATTGGTTTCTTTGCAAAAAAAATTATTAACTGCTGCTGATGTACATCGTTTTGTCTGTGCTGAAAGTCCAAACAGAGAAGCCTATCCTGAATTATGGTACAAAGTCATTAAACACATGTCTCACTGATGTCATTAAAAAGATTCAGCACATTAGGACTGGAAAGATTCCAAATATTGTTTTTACAGAAGTTCTGAAATAAAAGTGAAACTAATGAAATAGCAACAATTCAAAGAAAAAAATATCTTAAAAGTGTGTATCCGGAAAACCAAACACAGGGGTTGGTGAGCAAAGCGAGCAGGGGGCGAATCCCCCTAGTTAATAAATAAAATATGGATCATTGCACTAACAGGATTCCAATCTTGGGGCACAAAATGGCAGCAGGAGACTGGCTTGTTCCATTGTTTGAAGCTGTGGTTCTGGGCACAGCAGAGGCATCATTTTTTATTTCCCATGTATCTGTGCAGGTGCTTTGAACTTCCTTCTTCAATCAAGAAGAAATAAATACCTTTAAATAGTAATAAATGTTTTGGTTTTATTATTACACAGCACACACAGGGCGCAAGGCAGGAAACAAACCCCAGGCAGTGAGCCAGCCCACTGCAGGGCACACACAAACACACACCTAACCTGCATGTCTTTGGACTGTGGGAGGAAACCCATGCAGACACGGGGAGAACATGCAAACTCCACGCAAGGAGGACCCGGGAAGCGAACCCAGGTCTCCTTACTGTGAGGCAGCAGAGCTACCACTGCGCCACAAGCAGGCCCCTGTGACCCTGTAGTTAGGATATAGTGGGTTGGATAATGGATGGATGTCCAGTTAATTGAACTGACCACTGGCATGTTGCATGGTTTCTGATGAGGGGAGGAGGAGAGCTTCTTTAAGGTTGGTTTTGAGTTCATTGCTGAGCACATGGACCCATCTTTGCCTTTTTAAGTTTACTGATGACCCACATACACCATTCAACAAGCCCTGGGGGGAGGAAGAGATTATTTTGGTTAGAGACCAGGGAAAATATCACACAACGGTGTCAAACCCTTAGGTGGCACCAGGGGAGTGTAAGGGGTTTGGAGCTTGCGGATAATAGTATAATTTTTTTGTTTTCCTCTTGAGCTTATGACCAAGCTATTGCCACATTGGCAACGATCTTATAGCAGACATGTGTGAATGTTCTATGCATGGCTCCCACAACTCTGTCATGTGACACTGGCCTCTCAAAGCACCATAGGCCACCTGGAAAAAAAAACTTTGTCTAAGCTGGCCGCTGACCACACAGTGAATTTCCTGGAAAATATTTGGCTAACAAAGTTACCGGCAAGCACAGCTTTTGCTTTGACGAATTTCACTGTTGAACACTAACTGTCATAGGTACAGTACAGTACAATTCCTTGCCTCCTACAAAATACTGACAGGCAAATAATACCATTAACAAAGGAATGCAGCACTATATATTAAAGATGAGATGACACACAGTATGCAGTGCATTCTGAAAGTTTTCCAACCCATTCATGTTTTTTTTACATTTTGTTATGTTGCAGTCTTATGCCAAAATCATTTAAATGATTTTTTTCCCCACATCAAGCAGCTCTCAATAACACAGAATAACAAGTGAAAACAGGATTTTAGGACGTTCTGCAAATTTATTAAAAATAAAAAACAGAAATATCACCTCACACAAGTATTCAGACCCTTTGCTTTGACACTTGTGGCTTAGGTGCAACCTTTGGAGTCCACCAGTGGTCAGTTCAATTAACTGGACATAATTAAAAAAGATACCCACCTATCTATATAAGGTTTCACAGGTGACAATGTGTGTCAGAGAAATGCCCAAGGATTGTGTCGAGGCACAGGTTTGTCCACAAAAAAAATTCATGCAATATAGAAGGTTCCCAAGAACACAGTGCCTTCCATAATTCTTAAATGGAACGTTTGGAACGACTATGAATCTTTTAATAGCTAGTTACCTGGCTGAAGTGAACACTTGTGAGAAAAGGGCCATGGTAAGAGAGGTCACCAAGACCTTGATGGTTTTTCTAGCTGAGCTGCAGAGAACCTATTTGGTGATGGGAGAAACTTCTAAAGGACAACCATTACTACAACACCACAATCTACGCTTTATGACAGAGTGGACAGACACATTCCTCACCATAGTAAAAGACAAATGGAATCCTACTTGAAGTTTGCAGAAAGACACCTAAAGGACTCTCAGACTGTGAGAAATAAGATTCTCTGGTCTGATAAAACTAAGGTTAGCGTCATGTCTGGAGGAAACCAGACACAGTTCAATTCATCATGTGGACCATTCTACAGTGAAGCAAAACATGATAGTGGCACGATCATGACGTGGGGCTGTTTTTCAGCAGCAGGGACTGGGAGAGTAAACAGGGTTTTGGGAAAGCAGATCAGAGGTAAGTATAGACATGCCCTTAATAAAAACCTTCTTCACAGTGCTCTGGGCTGTAGGTTCAGCTTCCAACAGGACAGTGACACTAAGCAGAAGGCAAAGACAGCACAGGAGTTGGCTTAGTGACGACTCTGTGAAAATTGGTGGGAGCAGACAAACTCGGGATGAAATTTTTTCAGGACCAGCTGGGAGCAAGGCAATGAGGTATACTGTAGACTCGGCATGAGACAATCCCATTAACCACCACCACCCCTTTGATTGGCGAAACATGTAGCACAACGGGTAGGTGCACAATTTTGGGTGAGCAGTTAATCCTTAATTTGCTTCAGTATCATTTCAGTACCACTACTGAGGTCTGAAAGCTGATAACGATACCAGAGTCAAAATTATAGTTCCAGTCCAACACTGGTATGTGCATAAGTTGATAGTTAATCTGTAACATATGTTTTACACTTTATATGAAATCCCCCCCCCCCCAAATTTATAAATTCTCCCCATTTGCAATTAGATAGAAATAAATTCTGACCTTGACCAAGAAATGGCCAAAATGGTTAAAGACAGAATTAAAAACAAAACTAAAAATTTATTGAAAAGAAAAATCAGACCTAGAGTAGAGCACCAAAAACTGCTACTAGGAACTGCAAAAGAAACCAGAAGGTCCACTGAAAGAAGAGTTGCTGTTGAAACCAAGATGGATGACAACATTTTTCAAATAATATTCTCGTAACAAATCTTTAATACATAATGTTAAAAGCACAAGGAAAAATCATTAAATATGAACAGCAAATGAATTAAGTAAATATCTCACTAAAGTATTTGTTAAGGAGGAAATGAAGATGTACTTGAAAGCGTAATGAATAATAACAAATTCCAACGCCTGATGGGATTTCACAAGTAGTGCTGAAAGAAACTAAAGGTGTTGTTTATAAACCATCAGTAAGTACATTCTAGCAATCACTTAAGGTAAGAGAAGTACCTGATGACTAAAAGGTTACCAGTGGGGCCCAAAAACATGAAATAAGATAGATGTGGCCCCAGTATAGAACACTAATCTTTACTTTTCATTAATGTGAAAATGTGAAAACTACAATCAGAAATAAAGAAAAGGAGGAATATGAAAATGTTACACTAACCAACAGCAAGCATGGGTTTTTGAGGGAAATGTCATGCATGCTAGACCAATCAGGACTTTTTGTGGTGGCAACTGTGGCAGTAGATAAAACAAAATTTACTTTTTGTTTGCTTTACAAAAGCCTTTAAAATGATGAAATACTTAACCATATTTATGAAAAAAGCTATTGGTATTTGAAACTGGATTCTAAGGTTACAGGAAAAAGAGGGTACAGGTAAGGCCAGTGTCACACTACATGTTTTTTTTCTAGTGATTGTCAGTTATAGTCTTCATTTACATCGTCTTTGCAAGTCATGGATGGTCGTGGGACACCTCCAAAGACACAGTTTTGTAGTGCTTTATGACTAGTTATGATAAAATGAAACTGGTTTAATTATATTGCCAGTGGTACTGATGGGCTTCTGTGTGTGTGAGAGTTGACAACCAATGAACAATAAGCCCAAAGTATATTGCTTGCAATACTGCTACAAGAAATGAAGGAAAATCATGAGGGAGTCATTTAATTTGTCATCACCTGTGATCCTAGTCATGCAATGTGATATCCTCAAGACATTCTGCTAAATCAACTGCAGTCATTAAGTGTGACATTCTCTCTCACTCAAAATTGTGTTGTATAATGCTGCACATGGGAGAGAATTCTCCACATAGGGTGAAGTCATCAGTGGAGTGTCTTAGTTAGGGGTCAGTGACTGGAATGTTGTCCTCTCTAATTTACAGAAATGACATTGAATCTGGTCTAGTTAGTAAACTTGTAGATTTGCAGATCACACTAGAATTGCACACATGGAGGGATCACATACTATGGATGTAGCAAACGAAAATCAGTGTGGCCTAAAAAGTTTAGGAACTGAGCTGGAAAAATGCAATTTAAAAAATTGTGCAAAGTGCTTCATGTAGCAAATAGAATTGAAATAACAAATAACATATGGGTGTTGATGACCTATGGGAAGCAACCTCTGGATAGGTTTTAAAGGTTTATGCAGAGGCCATATTGTCACAATCTAAGCAATACACAGAAACAATAAAAAGACAAATAAACATATAAAACAACCAAACTTGATTTTCAATTAAGGAACAATATTCTTAGATTTTATACTATACTAATAAAACTGCATCTGAAGTAGTTTTGGTCACTTTTCTACAACAAAAGACATAGTAGCTTAGCAGAGACGTTAGATGATAGGCTAAGTGAACTAAACCTGTTTAGTCCTGAGCAGAACAGGCTATATGGGTACTCATTGTAGGTCTTCAGTCCAAGACAAACTTTGGCTAATTTGATTTAGCAGAATAGTTTCAGTCACATAACTAAAGATATGTATGAATGTGAAGGGAAGGCACCATCAAGGTGTAAACCAGGAAGCACTTAAGTCACACAAAGGATTGTCTAGATCAAACTGTTGTGTATTATATTAAAATCAGAGACAACTGTCATCTTTTGAAAGATATCTAAATAGAATATTGGGGCAAATTAGCTAACATTAGTTTAATGCATCGGGGATTGATCACAAACTTTGCAACTTTACGATTAAATTTAAGCTGTTACCCTTTGTTATCCATCCTTCCATTTTTTAGAACAACCTCTTACATTGCAGAATTGCACAGAGCAGGTGCCATTTTCTATAGGATCAAGCACATGGCAGTGCTTTTGGTTTCTGCTGTAAACAAACTCATGACAATCTAAAACTTAACACTACCATCTCAGGAACAGGGGACTTTGGGGTTATGTCTTTGTGCTGACCATGCGCATGAAAGAATCAGAGACTTTCCTAGAAGTTATGTTCAAAAGTCAACTGGAATTCTACAGGAGAATGAAGTTAGAAGAATGTTCCTTACTGTATAAACGTGCACTTCATTCTCACCTTATCATTAAGTAATGTTCAAAGGCCTGCCTCTGCTGTCTCCTGTAATAATGTGGGGAATCTATGCAACTAGTATTCCACCGCTGCTTTAGTTGCCAATGCTGTTTGATACAAACATGGCACTTGTTCTTACAGATTGAATTGTAGCCTTCTTTGCAGGAAGGTAAAAATATTTTTAAAAAGCGGAGCATTAAAAATTGATTGGTAGCTTAGCATTATGCTGTAGGTGACCAAGTAAACTCTTGACAAGGTGCTGAAATTATTTCCTTTTATTTGTTGTGCTGGAAAGAATAGAAAAGAAACACAGTTCTTTTTTAGTAATATACACTTTAAAAATGTAGAGTTTTTCTGATCAATATTAGTGGATTTACACGCATCTTTGAGCATCTTTTAACAGCTATGTTCTGACTCTGGGGAAAATGTACTTATATTCAGGGAATTACGCCACCTGTTGTGCAGGTATAAGCAGTAACAAGAGCAATTTAATCCTCTCTGCATTCCTGCTTACAGTAGTTAATCCCTGCAGACCAGCCTCAGTGAGCAGCAAGACAATTACTGTACTTTAAAAATGAGATCAGATATGTGGTCTGAGAAAGCACACTCTCAGCTTGCTGATTGAAAATGCATGTTAGGCAACAGGAGGAGATTGTATCTCTTTGAAATGGAATTGACTTGAGTATCAGTAACTCAGAAAGACGGCACTCGAATCAGAGAAACATAACACAACTTCTTTTGGTCTCCTTGGATCAATAAACCTTTTGCGCTTTTATCTGCAGATCTAAAGGCAGTCTGGCTTGGAGGACCAAGAGGAACCTGTCCTTAAAAAGCTCAATAAGCTTAATATTTAACATTGGTTGCTTATTACTCTTAAGAATGTGACATTTTCATGACTTAAACTGGAGGTGATCTATTAATAAAATGATAATCAACTTCTTGACAGATTATCTCAGCACTGTGTCACTAGACAAGAAAACTAACTATAAGATGGTCTCTTTCAGGAGCTCTATTAGTTAACATAGATATTTAATAACAATAGTAGGTGAATTAGTAAAGAAAGACCATTAATATTAGTTTGCACTGCCTACCCAATCATGTATGTTATCAATTTTCTGAAGAAGGGATTAATGTAATTATGGTAAAAAAATGGTACTGTGCTATCAGGTGACCTTCACTTGGTGGTAAATTTGGTCATATGAACAGACTTGGAATACTCAAGTAGGCAATGAGAGTGTACTGGGATCAGCTAGAGCATGCCAGCATTTCTGGGAGATCTTCCCTTTTATTTCAAGGGAGGTCAGGAATATGAAGGTTGAAGTCCTCAGTACTAAATTCAACTTGAAGGAGTAAGAGGCAAAAGGCATCAGCACTTGACATGACAGTTTAAAGACCACACATTGGTTGATACTTAGAGTGAGCAGTATGGCCTGTATGGCCTAAAATCTATGTTACGCTATAACAGAGAATTCTAATGGTTTCACTACGTAATGGTGTAATGTTTTTGGACATATTTTTCAGACTACAGCTCACTTGTCTAATGTATTGCTGGTTAATGTAATTAGCGAAGATGTGCAGTTCTGCCACTCAAATAGATTTGACAGTAGGTGTTTGTCTCTTTTGAATCAATAGAAGTACAACTTCATTTTCTCCCACTCTTATTCACTCACACTATCGCTGTCAAGTGAACACAGCAAAGGAGGCAGCTTCTTCCCAACCTCCTTGTCTGTTTGCATTGACTTACCAATCAGACTGAACCGCACAGCATGTTGGGTAATTCTCTTCTACACATAGTTCATGTACAAGTCCATACGCTAACACTAACACATTTCTGATGCTCTTGTAAATTTACATTTTGTGTTTTATGATTCAACTAGCTGTCTTACCTGGGCTTCACCCAGGAAATCTCCTAAGACAGTGGGCCTAGGGTGTAGTTCTGTCTGTCAATCAGATGCATTAGAAGTATTATTTAAGTATCTTGTAAGTATTTTTCTGTACATGCTTTTTTTCTTTCAAACGGGGCTAATATTAATTCAGTGGAGCGCCTCATTCTTGAACATGCTGCATACAATTGCCCATCTGTAAAACGTTCTACTGTAGATCAATTCTTGTTTTTCCTACTCAGTGACCTTGACTTTTATTGATGGTCATTGCAAAACATACTTGTACAGGAAACTGAATTTTTTTAAAATGGAATAGATAATCAAGTAGGAATAATGGGAATGTTTGAATATCAGCATAATTTCACATTGTAGCACATCCTGTAAACAGGCAGTTTCAGTCAGATTTTGAAGTATACTTTTGTACTTGTTACAAAGTTTTGTAGGGTTTAGAGCAAAGGCAATATTGCCACAGAGTTGTGGTTTACTTTAACTTATTACGTACAGCATTGATGTTTACAGGCTGAACATTTACATGGCCATGCAAAGAACTGAACATTATAAACATTGTATAGAAAAGAAATAACACTGTGAATGCCATCAGCGTTCATCCATGTTTTGTCCATGGGATACCCCTGAACTGATCTTTGTATGCCGTTGCTCCTGTTGTCCCTGGGGGACACTTAAATTACAGTCCACTCAAAACTAGGTCAGTTCCTTCTTTCCCATTGACATTAATGCGTTTCACTGAGTCTGGTGAAGTTCCTGAACATTTTTGTGATTTCACAGAACTCACAGTAAAGTGAAGCCTGCAGGGTTCACGTATCACTATTCATGATCAACACACACAAGTGTAGTTGGAATCACTTTAGTGGGTCAACTGCTGGTTCCTTCATCATTTGCAACTTACCGATAATTTCAGCTGCTTAAGATTAAAAGAAGCAATGAAGGGTTCAGAATCTTAATAAGCAAGTGAACTGAAGTGAAGGCAGTCTGACCACAGCTTACCCAGCATGTGCTTCCTCCTGTCAGCCAGGAGGTCTTGCAGCTTTGTGTCTGCCATCTTTAGCCTGGCAGTCTCAGCAGAGGATCAGTTTTGATGCTGCCTGATCTGTAGCATTTTGGGGTGTTCTTCACCTTAGTGATGTAAATTTGTTGCATTGGTGCTGGCCTTGTGCCCTTTGGCTATCTGGACAGTCGTATACAGACCCCCAGCGACCTCTGTATTTCTACACTGTGAAGAACGTCTCCTGCTGCTAGTGTGGTTCTAAAGTCTGTACTAAAGTATTCCTATAAGTTTTTCCTAACCCTGTTGCATAGTAATGTTGACATTTTTCCTGATCACCTTTTTGCAAGTTAGGAAACCTTCACAATTTACTATTGCTTTTGCTATAAAATGGTAATGATTTCTTTTTTATACTTTATTTACATTTTTCACATGTAAAGATGAACATTTTTTAAGAAGTTTTGCTCATCTCTTGAAAATGTAGTTTTGCAAAAAGTTTTGATTTGTATTTATTTGAAGAACACGAATGTCCTAGGGCTATAGTGTGCCTTCAACCCAGTGACTATTTTTTATTAGCCTTATGTAAGAAAGACACACATCAAGTTCTACTCCAATGTCGGCACTAATTTAATATGAGGTAGGGTTTGCTGCCCAGCTTGTAAAAGATTCAAGCAGGATTATTGAGTTTTGGAGCTGGAGTACATCAATGTGTTCCCCAGGCGATGCAGCCATAATGCACTGAGCGACTAGTCAGTTGAGAACTGCCATCTTTCATGGTTAAGCGTAGTTTATTTTCTCCTTTGTAGATATGTTCTAAATGATTTTAAATGGAGTGTTTTGTTTAAAATAGGATGATAGCACAGGTGGTAGAACAACTGATTTTTAGCAATAATAAATACTGAAAATTATGGTAAAACATAACATATTGAAAATGCTTTTTCAAGTTAAGCTTCCTATCAAAAGAAGAGCTTGCTATTCTTGTGGCTTGCTTAAAATGAAAGGTTGGTGGGGCACAAACGTGAAAATCAGTGTTAACCTGGGGATAAGGAACATCAATTGTTGCCCCTTCTGTATCTCCAGTTATAACCTTGTAATGCCCTGTTTCATCTTGTACTGTCATTTATTGCAAATTGTTTTGTAAAGCACCTTGTAATAGTGCAAATCTTTCTGCTTCTTATTTCGGCTGCTCCCGTTAGGGGTTGCCACAGCAGATTATCTTCTTCCATATCTTTCTGTCCTCTGCATCTTGTTCTGTTACACCCATCACATGCATGTCCTCTCTCACCACATCCAGAAACATTCTCTTAGGCCTTCCTCTTTTTATCTTGCCTGGCTACTCTATTCTTAGAATCCTTTTCCCAATATACTCAGCATCTCTCCTCTGCACATGTCCAAACCAACGCAATCTCGCCTCTCTGACTTTGTCTACCAATCGTCCAACCTGAGCTGACCTTCTAATGTACTAATTTCTAATCCTATCCATCCTCGTCACACCCAATGCATATCTTAGCATCTTTAACTCTGCCATCTCCAGCTCTGTCTCCTGCTTTCTGGTCAGTGCCACCGTCTCCAACCTATACAACATAGCTGGTCTCACTACCGTCCTTTAGACCTTCCCTTTCACTCTTGCTGATACCCGTCTGTCAAAAATTACTCCTGACACACTTCTTCACCCACTCCACCCCGCCTGCACTCTCTTTTTCACCTCTCTTCCACAATCACCATTACTCTATACTGTTGATCCCAAGTATTTAAACTCATCCACCTTCACCAACTCTACTCCTTGCATCCTCACCATTCCACTGACCTCCCCCTCATTTACACACGTATTCTGTCTTGTTCCTACTGACCTTCATTCCTGTCCTCTCTAGGGCATATCTCCACCTGCTCCCTACTATCGCTACAGATCACAATGTCATCAGCAAACAAGATAGTCCACGAGGACTCCTGTCTAACCTCGTCTGTCAACCAGTCCATCACCATTGCAAATAAGAAAGGGCTAGAGCCAATCCCTGATGTAATCCCACCTCCACCTTGAATGCATCCGTCACTCCTACCACAACTCACTGCTGTCACACTTCCCTCGTACATATCCTGTACAACTCTTATGTACTTCTCTGCCACTCCCGACTTCCTCATACAATGCCACAACTCCTCTCGAGGCACCCTGTCATATGCTTTCTCCAGGTCCACAAAGACGCAATGCAACTCCTTCTGGCCTTCTCTAAACTTCTCCATCAACATCGTCAGAGCAAACATTGCATCTGTGGTGTTCTTTCTTGGCATGAAACCATACTGCTGCTCACTAATCATCAACTCACTTCTTAACTGAGCTTCCACTACTCTTTCCCATAACTTCATGCTGTGGCTCATCAATTTTATCCCCTTGTAGTTACTACAGTCCTGCACATCCCCCTTATTCTTAAATATTGGCACCAGTACACTTCTTGTCCACTCCTCAAGCATTCTCTCACTTTCCAAGATTACCTTAAACAATCTGGTTAAAAACTCCACTGCCATCTCTCCTAAACACCTCCATGCTTCCACAGGTATGTCATCTGGACCAACTGCCTTTCCATTTTTCATCCTCTTCATAGCTGTCCTTACTTCCTCCTTGCTAATCCGTTGAACTTCCTGATTCACTATCCCACATCATCCAACCTCTTCTCTCTCTCGTTCTCTTCATTCATCAGCCTCTCAAAGTACTCTTTCCATCTGCTCAACACACTCTCCTCTCTTGTGAGTACGTTTCCATCTTTATCTTTTATCACCCTAACCTGCTGCAAATCTTTCCCAGCTTGGTCCCTCTGTCTAGCCAGTCAGTACAGGCCCTTTTCTCCCTCCTTTGTGTCCAGCTTCTCATAGAACTCATCATACGCCTTTGCTTTAGCCTTCGCCACCTCTCTCTTCACCTTGTGCCTTATCTCCTTGTACTCTTCTCTACTTTCTGCATCTCTCTGACTATCCCACTTCTTCTTTGCCATCCTCTTCGTCTGTATACTCTCCTGTATTTCCTCATTCCTCCACCAGGTTTCCTTTTCCTCCTTCCTCTTTCCAGATGTCACGCCAAGCACCCTTCTTGCTGTCACCCTTACTACATCTGCTGTAGTTGCCCAACTGTGTGGTAGCTTTTCACTACCACCCAGTGCCTGTCTCATCTTCTCCCTAAACTCAACCTTGCAGTCTTCCTTTTTCAACTTCCACCATTTGATCCTTGGCTCTGCCCTCACTCTCTTCCTCTTCTTGATTTCCAACGTCATCCTACAGCCCACCATCCTATGCTGCTTAACTAAACTTTCCCTGCCACCACTTTGCAGTCTTCAATCTCCTTCAGATTGACTCTTCTGCATAGGATGTAATCTACTTTTGTGCATCTTCCTCCACTCTTTTACGTCACCCTATGTTCCTCCCTCTTCTTAAAAAACATATTCACCACAGCCATGTCCATCCTTTTGGCAAAATCCACTATCCTCTGACCTTCTTCATTCCTCTCCTTGACACCATACCTACCCATCACCTCCTCGTCTCCTCTGTTCCCTTCACCATCATGTCCATTGAAATCCGCTTCAATCACCACTTTCTGTCCTTTTGGTATACTGTTCATCACTTCATCCAACTCACTCCAGAAATCTTCTTTCTCATCCATTGCACAGCCAACTTGTGGGGCATACGCACTAACAACATTCATCACCACACCTCCAATTTCCAGCTTCATAATCATTACTCTTTTCACTTCCAAAACACTCTTGACATACCCTTCCTTCAGAATAAGCCCTACTCCATTTCTCCTCCTAGCCACACCATGATAGAACAATTTGAATCCACCTCTGATCCACCCGGCCTTACTATCCTTCCATCTGGTCTCTTGCACGCACAATATATCAACCTTACTTCTCTCCATCACATCTGCTAACTCTCTCCCCTTACCAGTCATACTGCCAACATTCAGAGTTCCTACCCTCAGTTCCACTCTCTTTACCTTCCTCCTCTCCTCCTGCCTCCGGACACATTTCCCCCTCTTCTTCTCCTTCTTTTTCTTCTTCGGCCAACAGTAGCCCAATTTCCACCAGCAACCTGTTGGCTAACAGTACTGGTGGCAGTCATTGTTAACCTGGGGCTCGACCAATCCGGTATGGAAATTTGTATTGTTGTCCACATAGTGATTTGGTAAAATTTTACACCGGATGCCCATCCTGACATGACCCTCCCTTGGGACCAGCACGAAGAAACACAATAGTTTGTGCATCCCCTGGGGCTGGGTTTGTAATAGTACAAATCACAGCATCCGAAATCTCAGCCATGGTGAAGATTGTGAAGATTGAAGGTGCTTGTACATCACATAAAAAGACTGACCATTCTTTCCTGTTTAATTGCTAAAGCTTCACTGGGTGCGTATCAAATGTTAGTGAAAATACAAATGTAATAAACTCATTTGACCTGTGTCAGGCAAAGTGAATTGTTTTGCTGATCTCCACTGTGGCTTTAGGTTTTTGTTTTGAATCATGGTCCTGCTAAAGGATTTCTGTTTTTAAAATAACCTGTCAGTTGCAGATTGCAGGATTTCTCTTTTTTATCAACTTTACCACCTGTGTATAAACGTTTTTTAGACAAAGAAGCATCCCCCTTGGCATAATTTTACACTACCACTGCTTTGTGCTTGGAGTTAATTTTCATTTTTTAAGGATAATCTGTTGTGTTATGCTTGTGCCATACATAGTGCTTAGGATTAATGACCAAAATGTCAGTTTTGTACAAGTAATTGTAGATTGCTGGAAGGCTGTATTTGAGATTTCTTAAAAGGCTGCTCTCAGCTGTGGTTTTTGATAGCTCTCTTAAAGCAAGACTGTATACACATATTGTCCCTTCACACCCATGGAAGAATATTTTAATATAAGACATTTATAAAATAATATGACTTTTTATGCTCTTTCTGACTGGTGCCCCCTCTCATCAAAACAATGAAAAACTTGTGCACACCAGTGAATCTCTGTAGACCTACAAAGTTTACTGCCTTCCTATGGGTGGTTGAATATCAAGGAGTATCTATCTGTGATTTACTATAAATGTTAACTTCCCTTTGCATTGTTTCATTTGGTGCTGTATACGCAATGGTGGGATTGCAAAAAACAGGTATATTTAGTTAGAACTCATGCCACACTCGTGAAAAATACATTTACAGTGGGAATTCATGTTTTAACTATACTAAGAAACAGTTCAAATTTGAGAGGAAAAAATGGTTGTGAGGCTACATAATGTCACTTTTCAGTTGGCTATTTTTCTGCCTAAATGTGTTTTAAATATTACCACTTTTTGTTTTCTGTCTGTTCATTTCAGGTGAACATAAGCATTGGAACAAAATAACGTATGGTAAATTAACGATGCATAACATTTTGTAGCTAATAGCCAGTCCTTGGCAGGCAGTAACTGTGTCAAGCCTGTGATGTACTGATATTTGAAATGCTTTGACAAGCATTTGCTGCTACAGTTTTCAGCTGCTATTATTTTAGGGAATTTTTAACTTAAGTCTCCTTATCAGCAAGTCAAATGCATGCTTCATTGGATTTAAATCAGAAGATTGACTAAGATTTAGATTTTTCGGTTGCTTGAAAAAGACCAAAGGGAAAATAATGATTGATAGTAATGGGATCAAGAAAACCTCGAAGTACGTGGAGACATTGCTAAAGGTGGAGACAAAAATGTAATATTGATGTTGGCTATGAAGGAAACTGAAGGGATCTAGCTGATTGTCTATAAAGAGTAGGTTGTGAAGATGAATAATATTAAAACAAACAGAGCCAACTGGATTGATGTCAGAATTCTTGAAAGCAATAGATAGTCTTCAAGCTGAATCACTGACAGACCTGTGGCACTTGCTGGTGAGGGAATGCAACAGATGAGAAAGTGTACAAAGCAGTTGAGACCAGGCGAAGTGTAGTGAAATGCAGTTTGGTTCTCTGACTCTCATCTTGCCCCCTGTTCTGCCTCTCCCTGCTTCTTTAAACTGGATGAGCTGGAAAATGGAAGGATGGATCACGATGAAAAGGCAGGTTGCTTTAAGAGAAGATGTGATGAGTATTAAGACAATTAATATTGGGATCATATTTAGGGAAATGTAAATTTACTATTATTTAGTGTAGTGACTAAGCCTAGAGAAGAATTATCCTTGCAAGGAGTACATTTCAATATCCAACACATTGACTCACCTGATGGTTTAAGCATAGAGCGATGTCATTGGCCCAGCCCTTAAATATGTAACACCTTTGCTTTATGTATATCTGCAGCAAGCTGCCTAGGCAAACAGCCTCTGTATGATGGAACAACAAGTCAGATCCATACATCTAGATAAGAATTTAATGTAAAGTTACTGTCACTCAAACTAACATAATGCAATTGAGACTGTTGGGCACGTGTCAGCAGCTCAGAATACTTGCTGAGCCTTTTTTTTTTACATAATGCATTTTTAAAGCGTTACTTTAAATGATTACCACATTTGAGATATAAAGCTAACAGGCTACATTTCATAGAACATGACGAGTTATTTAATTATACAGTTTCACTTCTTACAATCATCTTAAAGCGTGACTCCATTAGTTCATGGTCTTTTCACCATTTCAGGCAAGGCTAATAATAATGAACTATGCAACATTAAAAAAAAGTTAAGTTTAAAAATTTGTACAAATGTGTAACAAACAAGGTTTCTGCTTCAGGGCTTTTATTTGGTTCTCTTACTTCTGGGTTCCAACAGCTGCTAGTTTGATAGGCTTTACCTCCATAAATAAAATACATGTAGATCTCTGACAGCTCAGTTTGGACTCATAACATGCACTGGTGAGCTCTTATTTGATGGAGTGCTATCCATTACCTCTCCACAGCCTACTTTATTAACTATTAGATGTGAAAGAAAACTGAAAAATGGATAAAAGATCTTTCCTTATTAACACCATTATGTTGGAATACTATTTTTAAAAACATTAAAAATTCTTCTAGAAACTCTAACCACCAACTCATCCAATATAAAACTATCCATAGCATTTATTCTTACACTAGGAACTGTTTCCTGATGGGCTTAGGCCCTGATGCACTCTGCCATCACTGTGCCCAAAATGCACAGGGCACCTCTCTCCACACAGTCTGGGAATGTTCCACTTTTGCTGTTCTTTGGGCTTCAATTGCTAAGGCCCTCTCCTCCAACTTATTCGCTGCTCTCCTTCAACTCTACAATTTCTTTAATCTCTCTTCCTTTCCCTTCACAACCAGCACATTATTTCATTGACCACAATAGGAGCCAATGTTCTAATAGTCTTCCAATGGAAGAATCCCATATCTATCACTTTCTAGGTCTGGAAGTCATCTTTTTACAACCTAGCATTATTAGAACTATCAGCCGTGCAGATTAACGGGGAATCTGTGCATACTATTACTGAATTAGAAAATACTATCTCCTTGATCAAGTCAAGGCTGACTGCAAACACTTGATTTCAATCTGACTCTTGTCTATTAGATTTCTTTTCTCAGCTGAACGTGTGGGCCCTGCCATTGACCACGTGTACTATCAGTCCTAATTTAGTATCTACTTTCTTAAATAGCTCCGTGGTGGTGTGGGTTTTGGGTGGGTGCTGGTGGAGGTTTTTTTCTTCAAAATTTCTTCAAAAATATGAATTTTTTTTGTTGCTTTACTTCTTGTTTGATATCAATAAAAATTGATTATAAGAAAGAAAGAAAGAAGGAAAGATCTTTATTTGTCCACAGGGAGAAATTTGAGTTGTTAACAAAAGCCCTTTAAATCAGTAAACAGGTAAATATACATACACACACACACCATGGTCTGAACACACACTAAAATGACTAAAAAGGCAAAAGTCCCAGTCAGGCATTATGTTGCTCTTGGTTAGGAGGGGGTCATGTTTCTTGACACACTTCTGCTGAACAATTCAATGGCTGAAAGTCCTCAGTGTTGGTGTGTCACAGAGTGGATGTGCAGCATTGTTCATAATGGCACTCAGTTTTATTTTCATTCATTCTTTAACTACTCCCTCTAGGGGGTCCAAAATGGATTGTATATCTGAACTTGCCATTTAAATTAGCTTGTTGAACTGGTGGGCCTCTCTTGAAGTGATGTTACCTGCCCAGCACACCACAGTGTAGAAAATCGCACTGGCCATCACAGAGTTACAGAAAATGTGAAACATGTCACTTCCCACAATAAAGAAATTTAGCCTCTTAAGGAAAAAGAGCCTGCACTGCCCTTTCTCATACAGTTCCTTCTGTGATCTTTGTACTAGCAGTTGTACATTTTACATTTTTTATTTGTTCACTTTTAGAGTAATTCACGACCTTGAAATTCACTGTTTTTAGTTAGCATCTTTTTGCCTCACTTTTACGTTGCTTTCTACTTAAAACACCTTCTGGCTAACATTTTAAAATGTCTGCTATAATATTATATTGATATCATGAATGCTCATAAATTCCAGTGGTATACTGCACGAAGACTGGATAGTGAAAGTTTTTTAGATTTATCCAGCTAGCATGCAGAATGTTTTAGACCCAAGTGTGTGTGTGAGTTGTACGCAATTCTGATGATAAAAGTAAAAAGTTACGTTTTTGCAGTAGGTGTCTTTAGACATGGTCAATATGCATTGAGTTGATGGATCATCAGAAACAAAAAGAGTGAGATGGTCTAGGAATAAGGATTGAGAGATACTGCCTTTTCTTAGTTCTATTGGAACCCTTTTTGAAAATAAGACTTTGTGTGAGCTGTGTACGGAAATCAAGTTATATGTGAGGAAAAACACACACAAACTGTACATAAATACACACACAAGACTGTCATTTCACAGGCTGGTCTTTGTGTTGGTGCCAAGGCTTATCCAGGTGTGTAGATGGCAAAAGTAGTCTGTGGCCTAGTTTGTATATAAATCTGAGTATAGCAGACAGACAACTCTAGGAAAAAGTTAAGATATGATCAAAACTTGTTACTTGGAAGAGAACAAAATAATTTACAAGATCAATTGCTAATCATGTTATAGAAGTGCAAAACAAGTTATGTAGCAAGTAGAAATAAAATGAGGTAGACTGGGAATGTGGAGTAAATTGTCAAAAATAATGGAGCAGGTCTAATTTAATGGGGTTGAGGGGATTCCCTGCTAGGATCCTTTATGGAGGTAGTTCCTTTAGGACAACCAGTGTGGTTTGAAGGTTAGGACATTGTGGTGGTTCCTTCAGCTTCCTGTGTGCCTGAGCAAGTCACTTAACTTGCTTAATGTGTGCTTTTTCCTCCATTTGGTTTGGCATATATGTTTAGGTGTATACAAGTCAGTAGCTGCTTTCTTTATGTAATTGACACCTTCATTGATGGTGGATTACGATGTTGGGATATGTTATAAAATTAAAGCAATCTAGATGAGAACAGCTCATTCAGCCCAACAAAGCTCACCAGTCCTATCCACTTAATTCCTTTAAAAAACATTAAGTCAAGTTTTGAAAGTCCCTAAAGTCTTCTCGTCTACCACGCTACTTGGTAACTTAGTCCATGTGTCTATTGATCTCTTTGTAAAGAAAATCTTCCTGTTCGTGCAAACTCTTTTAATCTTTCCTCAAACCTCATTCATTCCCTGTAGTCCTCGAATCAGCCTAGTTGCTCTTCTCTGGACTTTTTCCAGCACTGCTATGTCTTTGTTTGGTGTCTGCTGACCAAAACTGTACACAGTACTCCAAAAGAGACCTCACCAGTGCGTTATAAAGCTTGATCTTAACCTCCTTGGACTTGTACTCTACACATCGTGCTATACAGTGTAAACTAATGTTCTGTTAGCCTTCTTAATGGCTTATGAACGCTGTCTGGTAGTTAATGGTGACAAGTCCACTGCAACTCCTAAATCTTTCTCATAAGTGTACTTTCAATTTTCAGACCTCCCATTGTGTATTCAAGCCTAACATTTTAATTCCTACATGTAAAGCTGTACATTTACTTACATTAAATTTCATCTGCCACAAATCTGCCCAAGCCTGTATACTGTCAAAGTCCCTCTGTAATGATTGAACGAATTCTAGATTATCTGCCAATCCAGTGTCACACACATGAACATAGGAGGCAGCTTACAGGCTTTAATAACTGTAATTACCTGCCAGACCAGGGGGTTGGTGCTGTCCTCTAATACTTTCTCCCATTTTCCCTCTGCAGACCAACAGAAGGAGCCTTTACTTGATGATGCCACATCTGGTTGCGGTTTTCCTGGACACACACCTTCCTGTCACTCCTCTGTTTAACCACCATGTATTGAGAATGTATTAGGTGGTTATGGGTGATACTGCTCATTTTATTTTCGATCCAATACTGGGTGATACTGAGGCCAGTATTGCTGATACCGATCCCAATACTGATGCAGCCAGAGTGTTGTCTTGCAAGAATGGTTAATCTTCTGTAAAAATTTACAGTATTTGTGGATATCAAAAAGGCACATTTCAAAGACTTTGCAGTAGTAGAGTATTACGTATGGTGTCAAATATCAGACTTCTTTGCTTGTTTATTAACAGAAATTATTAAACATGTTTAGTCCTTGCAAATAATCTGTGGAACAACAACAAGTGTTAGCGTTACATTTTTCCTCGAAAACCACATGTGAAAAGCATTGCATTTTTTGGCTAAAAAAATAGCATTTTTATTTTTTACTGTAAAATGTGAAAAACATTAAAAGTACACAGTCAGAAGTGTAAAAAGTATAATAATGATGCAAATACACTTTCAGATTCATCAGACTAAATTTTGGTTCAACTGTCCATTTCATTTTCGATGCCTGAAGACAGACTGTGTTCATCTTTGTCAATTCCAAAATGTAGCCAACTAGGGACAACCACAGATTCTTGGAAAAACAACTGCTTTCCCTATTTTTTTCATTTTGCACCTTGGTCCTCTGCAACTTTAGGTACATTTTGAAACAGCTAAGAAGACTTTTTTCTAGCAGAATGCCACATCGACACAGCTTCATAACATTTACATCATTTATGGGTGCATCTGGAAGTGAATTTAAGATAGCAATGTAAATCACATATTGTAGCAGCCCAAGAATGAAAGGTCCCATCGTCTGTGAAAGGTATATAGCCATATGTGAACTAGTTTGTTCTTCAGTGGAGTTTAAAATCTGC
This sequence comes from Polypterus bichir lapradei, assembly GCA_026402145.1. Lineage (NCBI taxonomy): Eukaryota > Metazoa > Chordata > Cladistia > Polypteriformes > Polypteridae > Polypterus > Polypterus bichir. Next base: position 18,992,189 of record JANRMT010062838.1, on the reverse strand, counting down.
TTCTGTGTTTTTGTAATGGGAACATGCATAACTTTAAGCATTTGTGTAGTTGAGCCCAAGATGGATAGGTGCAACAATAAACTTTGTTTCTGGTGCTTTCAGCATTGTTGATAATGGTATGTGGCCCTTATGTTTCATTGAAGTCAGCATAATATATTTGACTAGACATTTATATTCTCCTATATCTATCCTAAGTAGGAGGAATATATAATATATAGTGATAAGAGTGGGCCATCATGACAGACCTTCACACTCCAGAAGATACCAAAAACAGTACAGCTGGTAGGCCGCATTGCTAGAGCTACTGTTTATTATTGTCTTGTGCCCAGTGTTTCAAGGGTTGGCTTTTACAACACATGATCCTCTGCTGAGAAATTACTGCCAAAGAAATGGATGGATGGTTTTCATTTACTTTTTTTAAAGTAGTTATTTTGTTTTTAAAACTGGATTGCATTTAATTATGGTGACATTTTCAGCAGAATTGTTAATTATTTCATCTTCTTGGTGCTGCCCGGCCACCTCTTCTGGCCTTAAACCCTTACTTAAGTGAAAACATAAAGACCGATTACATGTAATTCATGATTACGCCAACATGTCTGCTAGGCATTGGTTTCCTGAGAATATGCATGCAGAGATAAAAAAGTGATTTCATTTCATTGAGTATTGAGAGGATTCTGCCTTAAGATTAATTTCACTCCTGTTTCACTACTAATAATTTACAGATTTGAATTGCTGCAGTCGAGTAGTGTTTTGCCGAAAAGGTATAATGGTTACATCCCAGTTTATGCATTTTAAGTGAATTTTCTCTCCATGAAGAATCTACAGTGTAGAATGATATCACATCTCCATCCGTCTCGCACAGTAGGGGTCCCGCAAAGCTCCATTTGGCAGTTAGTTGTGGTTGCACTTGCCAATAGCTGTCTTTGGTTTAAATTCTTGGAGGATTGAGCCAAGGATACATTTTTTTCTGTCTTAGTGCCAGAGTTTGTGACTTTCCTGTCAAGGAGAACTTGATGTGACATATCTTTTTCTGTGCTTGTCAGCCAAGTGGACAGATATTAATTTTAACCTGTTTTGATTCTAACTTACTAGATTACCATTTTTGGATGATCGACATTCATATTTTTCAGAGGGTCTGTCTTTTTATAGAACATTTCATGATGATAACTGTGCCTAAGCCCTCTGTTTTAATGCTACATTACATCTTTCAGAAATGATTACACTCCATGTAGAGCCAAGTCAACTGCCTTATTCAGCATCACAAAGTGAGGCCACAGTGGAATCAAATCTATAGAGCCTTAAGAGTCCTTAAACTATTAGCTGACATGCAGTGGTGTGCAGCAGGTAAACAGTGATTTGTGTTGGTTATTTAATGAATCTATATCAGACACAAAACTGAATTCTGCATGAAAGTTTGTTGTACTTGCCTCGTAGTCATTGTACTCTTTAAATTACAGACTGAAGGGAAAAGGCAACATCCAAGGTTGACCTCTATTCTGTTGATACCCTTTTTGTAATATGTAATATTATATTGTGTAATGTTGTTGCTTTGTTTGCAGTGCTGGTAGACCCCCGTGACTACGAGTTGGATTAACAGGTTTGGGAATATTATGTCATTGTCTTTTTTGTAAATCTCATATATAGATATGGATGTTGCATCATTTTTATGTTTTATTGTAGGATGATTGGAACCCACCAAGTTTGTTATTGGATTTATCAACTTGCATTTACACACACAGAAAAGCACACATGTACACAGACTCTATCCACTTAACCACTAATTATGACAGCTGTCTTCATAGCCTATCGCGCCTCAGTACTCCATATAGGGATTTACTCGCTTTGATGTGGACAACACACCGGTGTCCTCAGATATAATCCAGGCCTAAAGGCTGAAACACCCTAATCCTCAAGAATATCCTAGACACATGGAGGCTAGTACACCTTGTTTAAAATCACTTAACAACCAACAATACTTTACTCTTCTTGTGATGTTCACCCTGCTGGAAACATTTTTCCTTAGCCTGCTAACCCTGTAGGAAAAGAAACTGACAATCTCCCTTACTACAGTGCCCTGTATTTACTTTGTTACTAAAGTCATTCTAGATACAAAAATAAAATATAGAAATTTAAAAGTAAAGTAGTATTTATTCAAATAGAATAATACCAGTAGAAGAAAATGTAATAGAAAATATAAATGGATAGTAAAGTCTGGATGTGTGTGTGTGTATACCAATTAACCACAACATTAGAACCACCTCACTAACATTGTGTAGGTCCCCCTTGCTCTGACCTGTTGAGATGTGAACTCCATAAGACCTCCTAAGGTGTCTTCTGATATATGGCACTAAGACGTTAGCAGCAGATCCTTCAAGTCCTGTGTGTTGTGAAGTGTGGGCCACTTGTGCAATTTTGATCAAACAAGATTAGGATTCAGTTTCAGATACATAAACTAATCTCCTTAGTAAAAATCAAATATAGTAAATGCTAGTAAAAATAAAGAATCTAGCCCTAGTAGATACCAGGAAAAGGTTGAAAGTACTGGAGGTACATAACAGATTAAAATATAGTACACAACTGCATTGAAGATCTTATAGCAAAACTGAGAAAAAATTACAGTGCAATAATAATTATTTTTAGGAAAGAGGTTTCACAGCTAGAAGTCAGATTTACGGTATTTTAAAGTGCAGTCATTAATTTCAAAGTCAATAGAAGGGAATGTTGAAAACTCTCAAATTCATGGATAGAAAAGTAAAAGGCATTTATTTTTGTCTTTAGCCTGGATTTGAAATACCAAAAAATGGAGTCTCATGCATATACAGGAAAGTAGTTTTATATTATAGAAAGAGCAGAGCTCAATGAATGTTTGCTTAAAAGTTTTATAAAAGTAAGAAGATCAAGATGAGAATAGCTCTGCTGATGAAGTGATCAGTGCAGATGAGAATTCATGGGAGTTAGCTGGCCGTTGCATTTGGCTGAGCTCAAGAATCTGACAGAGCATTTTGTAGAATTAACACAGTTAATAAGAAAATTGCAGTGTTTCAGCTGATAAGCAAGAAAAGTTCAATATACTGTATTACTTCAGTCTCAGAATTAGTCTTGCTAGGAAGGATGTTCACAGTAATTCATAGATACTAAAATCTAGATACTAGATAGATACTACTAAATGCTTGGTTTTGCTTTTAATTTAGTTATTTACACATACAGCATTAGGTTTTTAAATTTGAATTTAGATATCCGAAATGATGCAATGCACAACTGTGACCAGCAACATAATCTAAAATTCCCTAAAATGCTTCTAAACTGGCCTTATAAGCAGGACAGGAAAGAAAAAGATTTGGTGATAGCTTAATTATCCGCACGATGGCATGTGAGAAATAAATGGGCCTGGCATGAAACCTTTGAACAGAAATCAAGCTCACAGGGGAGCAGTGCCGTTATCCGTCAAAGGCTGTAAAAGTGCGTCTGTAGATGTCGATGACAAGATGTTACTTATTAAACTGTATTTGTTCATTTTGTACATTTTGAATCAAGCACTGAATACTTTAGCTTTCCATCTGTTCCAGCTAATCTGTGAATTCTGGAATGTGTAAAAAAAGAATTGATTTAGCCAAATAACAGGCTTCTTGTTGGTAGGAAATTGCAAACTAAATAATGCTAAGCTATAACTGGAAACTTCAGTTTTTATCATTTATATGGCATGTTTCAAACTGACAAGTGTTAGATTTTTTGAAAGAGCAAAAGAAGGAAAACAAGGACAGTTAAGATCTCCTCAAAGTGTTTTGGCAGTATTAGTAGCTACATAAAATAAACATGTTTGCAATAGGTACTGTATTCAGTATAAAACTTATTTCAGGTTTGTCAGTATTGTGCTGTACATATATGAGGGCAGTTTATTGGGCCTATCTTTAGCGAAAACTATTAAAGACAACAAGGAATAGTAGACAATCAACAAGGGTTTAATCAAAATGTTATCAACATTTTGAAAATGTATAAAGAGGCAATAAACATTTCATTTAAGAATTGTGTAGTCTTTTATTTTCCTCTCTTTTCAAGTCCTTAACATTTTGTAATGTAAAAGCATGAGCAGCAGTGATTCACAAACCAAACTGGGTCAATGATACCGGTGAGTTCTAAAAGTTATCTACAAACTGTAGACAGATGTGTAAGAAACAAGTCACTTTTCGGATTAGCCTGAATTTTACATCTACCACTGTTGATTCATTTGTTTTCCGTCTGTCAGCCTGTCCAAGGTTGACTTCCTGTCTGGCACTTGATGTAGTTCTCCACAACTCTAAAACTTGATTACCATATATACTCTGTTGGATGGGACCCGGACACAAACAGGCGGACATCGTTTCTGCACCCAACACACTCATTTATTATTTACAGTATTTACAATGTTTTACGTGCACCCCCAGTGCCTCCAGCACCGACTCCCCAAAGTCCAGGCCTCACAGTCAAATGCCTCTTCTCCTGGCCGCCTCCAGTCCTCTCTCCAGCTCCGTCCTTTTTCCACCCGACTTCCGCTGCTGAATGAAGGGAGGCGGCCCCTTATATAGGAACCCGGATGGGCTCCAGCTGCTTCCCGGCATTCCTCTGCAACAACAACATTTTTTTTATTTATATAGCACATTTTCATACAAACAGTAGCTCAAAGTGCTTTACATAATAAGGAATAGAAAAACAAAAGACACAATAAGAAAACAAAATAAATCAACATTAATTAACATCGAATAAGAGTAAGGTCCAATGGCCAGGGGGGACAGAAAAAACAAAAAAAACTCCAAACGGCTGGAGAAAAAAATAAAATCTGTAGGGATTCCAGACCATGAGACCGCCCAGTCCCCTCTGGGCATTCTACCTAACATAAATGAAACAGTCCTCTTTGGATTTAGGGTTCTCACGGAAGGGCTTGATGATGATGGTCACGTAGAATTCTGCCTTTTAATCCATCCATCATTGTTGGAGCATCATGATGCTTTGAGTAGGTGGAGGTGGCACAGGCCACCACCACAAAGAAACCGGAAAAAGAAACAGAAAAGAGAGTAGGGGTCAGTACGGATTTTAGAGCCACCATGAATAGTTATTATGAGGAAATTGAACATATAGAGTATCAGGATTAAGTTAAATTAAGTTAAATTGAAGTTATAGAAAGGCCATGTTAAAGTAATATGTTTTTAGCAGTGTTTTAAAGTGCTCTACTGTATTAGCCTGGCGAATTCCTATTGGCAGGCCATTCCAGATTTTAGGTGCATAGCAGCAGAAGGCCGCCTCACCACTTCTTTTAAGTTTTGTTCTTGGAATTCTAAGAAGACCCTCATTTGAGGATCTGAGGTTACGATTTGGAATATAAGGTGTCAGACATTCCGATATATAAGATGGGGCGAGATTATTTAAGGCTTTATAAACCATAAGCAGAATTTTAAAGTCAATCCTGAATGACACAGGTAACCAGTGTAGTGACATTAAAACTGGAGAGATGTGCTCGGATTTTCTTTTCCTAGTTAGGATTCTAGCAGCTGCATTCTGCACTAGTTGCAAACGATTTATGTCTTTTTTGGGTAGTCCTGATAGGAGTGCATTACAGTAATCTAGTCGACTGAAAACAAACGCGTGAACTAATTTCTCAGCATCTTTCAGTGATATAAGAGGTCTAACTTTACTTATGTTTCTTAAGTGAAAAAATGCTGTCCTAGTAATCTGATTAATATGCAATTTAAATTTCAGATTACAGTCAACAATTACCCCTAAGCTTTTTACCTCCGTCTTGACTTTTAATCCTAATGTATCCAGTTTATTTCTAATAGCCTCATTGTATCCATTATTGCTAATCACTAAGATTTCAGTTTTCTCTTTATTTAACTTGAGAAAGTTACTATTCATCCATTCTGAGATACAAGTCAGACATTTTGTTAGTGAATCAATAGAATCGGGGTCATCAGGTGCTATTGATAAATACAGCTGTGTGTCATCAGCATACCTGTGGTAGCTCACGTTGTGCCCTGAGATAATCTGACCTAACGGAAGCATGTAGATTGAGAATAACAGCGGACCCAGGATAGAGCCTTGTGGAACACCATATCGGATATCATGTGTCTTCGAGTTGTAATTTTCTCCCTGTCAGGTAGGATTCAAACCAATTTAGGACACTGCCAGAGAGGCCCACCCATTGACTAAGGCGATTTCTAAGAATGTTGTGATCAATGGTGTCAAATGCAGCACTCAGATCTAAGAGGATGAGAACAGATAAATGGCCTCTGTCTGCATTCACTCGCAAATCATTTACTACTTTAACGAGTGCAGTTTCTGTGCTGTGATTTGTTCTAAAACCCGACTGAAATTTATCAAGAATAGCATGTTTATTGAGGTGGTCATTTAACTGCATAATGACTGCCTTCTCTAGAACTTTACTTAAGAAAGGCAGGTTAGAGATGGGTCTAAAATTTTCAAGAGCCGAGGGGTCAAGATTATGTTTCTTAAGTAGGGGTTTAACTACAGCAGTCTTAAGACAGTCTGGGAAGACCCCCGTATCTAATGATGAATTTACTATGTCAAGAATATTGTCAATTAGCACGCCTGATACTTCTTTGAAAAACACTGTTGGTATTGGGTCAAGGACGCAGGTGGAGGATTTTAATTGAGAGATTATTTTTTGTAAATCAGGTAAATCTATCCTAGTGAAAGAGTTTAATTTGTTTATAACAGGATTCTGGGGTTTAGGAGGATCCTTAGTGTTGGAGGGATATACTATGTTATTTCTAATATCATTAATTTTTTGATTGAAAAATACAGCGATAGCCTCACAGGTTTTACTGGAAGTACTTAGGAGGCATTCCTTTGAGTTACCTGGGTTTAGTAGGGTAGTAGGGTTTAGTAGGGTTTATATATATATATAATTTTCATTTGGATCTTGATCTTTGTTTGTCCGCGAATGAATTAGAAGAAGAAGCACTAGATGGCAGTAGAGAGACAGCTAAAACATAGGCATTGCATTAAGAATCTCCTCCAGGCTTATACTACTGAAGACTGTAGTACGCCAGTCACACCTCAAAACACAGACATTCAAACTAAACAAATTGTTGTGCTTTAAATTAACTAAAGAGATCTTCATTTAGATCTTGATCTTTGTTTGTCCGAGAATTCCACGCATGTGTAGACCACCTTCCAGTTTAGTACATTGCTGTTACTCACGGATGTCAACAATGTGCCGGAATAACGAAAGGGGTGGTGGACCATGTTACGCTGGTTAGCTCCTGAGGCCTGGTTAGAGAATGAGAAGATAAGAGGTACGTGCCTATGTAACATATGAATGAAAGAAAGACAGTGGGTAAAATGAATGACAATGTAACAGCACGTTCCAGAAATTATTATTGTTACGTTGTAGCCAGCGAGTGCTGCGCGTCTCACAGTTGTACCGTGCCTTGCTCACATGTCAGCGAAGTGATCCCTATTTATGTTTTAAAGAGCCTGGATACCTATGTGTCCCCCTTTTATAACCATTGCTCAGTGTATATTGCCTTACTCTTGGATTGCCACAAAGCAACCTGCGAGATTAGAGAAAGGTTGAGAAGAGATCGTGAGAGGAAACGACAGCGTCGTGAAAATGAGATGGACTGTGAACGGACAGGAGCAGAATGCTCCTACACCACCACATAATTACGATTCGGACAGTGATTCCGAGTAGGCCGTTCCTATCAAATCAATATCCAAGAGTTTTCTTTTGTAATTTTGTCTCCCTTATAAAAAATCATAATGCTGTGCGATGAAGGGCCCAGTTCACGACTGGTAGCCACGTTTAAACAGGGAGCCCTTCACAGACAACTTTAACACGCGCAACATAGTTGGGCACACATGGCTAGTATATATATATATATTCTAGTTAGGCTGGAGGAAAAAAAAATATGCAGGGTTTCCGAGGCCAAAAGTCTGCCCAGCTCCCACTGGACATTCTACCTAAGATAAATGTTCCTAAATGACACCACTTAGTTTCTATGCTTCATATGGTAGAATTTGATGAAGTTGGTCTCGTGGACAGCTGAGACATCCGCCTTCATTCCAGCGTCTAAGGGGGCTGCATGGTGCCTGGATCATGTGGTGGTGGAACAGATCTATACCACAGAAGAACTGGAAAGAAACAGCAGATAATAGTGGGGATTAGTACAAATAGGAGATCCTCAAAAATATGATACTTATGTGCCCATATGGTCTGTTATAACTGAACATTGCTACAAAAAAGGCAAATTAAAATAATTAGTTTTTAGCAGTTTTTTTTTAAAACAGCTTTATCTACAGATAGTATATACAGGTAGATGTTTGGGTTGCCTGTATTTAAATACTGAAATCACCTGTTCACCAATTCTAAATGCATATCAGTTATTGTAAGCTCAGGAAAAAGTGTGATGTCAAAAAATAAACTCAGACCTGGCAATATGCATAAAGCAACACTATTGTTGGGTACAAAGACTTTTTACAGCAGTTCAATGAGCTCAGTGTTGAATCCTGAAAAACCTCCTAACCCCAAAACAGAAGAAAACAAACCAAGTTCAATAACTGCATTCGATACCTGAGCTTAAAAATACAGTTCTGTCTCAGCAGAAAAAAAACAAAACTGGTCACAAAAATGTTGCTGCCCCTCAGCATTATAGAAGGTAACAGCTTTAAAGAACTAATGAGCTATGTTGAGTCAGAGTATGAAGCCCCCTCCGGGATCACCATTACTACGAGGGTAGAGCAATACAAAAAAATAGCTACAACCACAGAAATGAAGCTGTAAATGACAAAACATGTGGCAATTACAACAGCTGCCTGGACTGGTTTAACAATGGGGTCCTACATTGCAGTCATATCTCATGACTTTGAAGACTAGAAATTGTCTTACAAACCTGCAGTATAGAGGAATGACACACTGCACAAATTATCTGACAGTGACCATTGACACATGGGGCTTACAAAACAAAATGACAGCATGTGTTCATGATCATGCCAGTAATATGCAGTGGAAGAAGCAATTTTTTTTTTATAAGATGCTGACATTGACATAATTATTCTTTTTTAGTTTTATGGTTAAACTAATGTCTGTTTATTAACCCTTACAGATACTCGAATCCTGAATTTAGACTAAATGCACATCCATATTTGTTTCCAAGTATCATTTAAAATAATACTAAGGTCTTATCCAGAATAGTAAAATTCAGACTTGTATCGTACCGGGACATTAGCCCACAAGATCTCTTCCTGTTCCTACATACAAAAATGTTGTGGGGTGGGAATAAATTAAAACTTCCTGCCAAGAAATGTATCTGAATGTTGATCTTAATGATGACATTGAAAATATTAAGTGCTTTTGCTATGTAAACTACATGGTATGCAAGCCAATGGTGACTTGTGAGTACCTTACTGGTGCCAGAGTTGCCTGCAGCTGACATACTCTTTCTTGAACCCAGGACATCAATAATGATTTTTTTTTTTCTCTTCAGTGCTGAAATCAATCTGGCGCTTTTTGGTTTTCAATTTTCAATCAAAAATTAAGCAGCATAGTTTCAAAATGGAAAGTGTGACCTTCCTAGCTTTGGAATCTGATAGGAAAAAGATAATGAGTGATTATGAGCTCTGTATTTCTTTCTTTACTATAACAGGAAAAAGATGAAATACTGAATTCAAGGACCTTGCCCTGCAGTTGTTAGAGTACTGAAATACGCAATGAAAATTTTGATACTTAAGATAAAAAATTACCAAATTAAAGTGTTTTTTTTTGGCAGAGATGAAGATAAAAAGTTAACTAAGCAATCTGTGCAGTGTTTCACTTAAAATATAAGAACTGAATGAGTAAAAAAAACATTAAACACAACCAATATTATGGATTTATGGAATCGGAAAAGAGTATCTTAGCCTATGAAAATGTAGGAAGAAAACAAAAGTAACAGCTTGCTCCATGCTAGAAAAGGGTGAAAAGTTCATAGACAGTAAATAGTTTAACATTTTGTTATGTATCCTAAATCACTTGAGTTGCTGAAATGTTGTGTCTCCCAAATTCTATTATGTTTCAGCATAGGAGTGTCTTTAATTTTTTCTTTTGCAGATACAGGCTATTGAACCCCTTCACTGACTCCAAATAAATGAGGGACCATTTGAAACAACTTTATTAAATAATGCAGGCATTTCGGAGATCCTGCTCCTCAGTAATCCTTATCTTTATAATCTGGTCACTGTCCTAGACCATGCAATGCATTATGGTTAATGGACACATGGTATGGTAGCTTTGTGGGGCCATATACTGTACTCTTTTTTTCCTCTCCTTTCTATTTTGTTCCCAACACAGTGATTTTACTTAACTTACCTTGCTATCAGAGGTTCACAGAATATTGGCTGGCAGAATATCACATTCTGAAGTTTCTAGCTTTGTTGAACCTCCAAGGAAGATGCTATCAAATCTAATATGAACAACTTTTCTAAAGATAATATAAATATGTATCTGAGCAGCTGGTTGTTATGAGAAACTCAATATAGCTTGATCTAGTTTTCAAGAACAACTTGGATATTGTGGTGTGACAAAAGTAAAAGATGAGTAAAAAAAATATAATGAAGGAGTTTGGGGGGTTAATTGATACAGTGGCCTGCCATAATATTCATAGTCATTCAGTTGCAAGATGCATCTCTTTTTAAGAAGAATTGGTTGGAAGACAGGAATTAAAGAAAAGATGTCCAGATTATTATTATTAAAAAAACTCAGAATATGAAAGTCCTGTAGAGATTTGAAGAAGGTGTGGTCTGATATGTTTTTAGCCTGTATAATATGCATAGATCCATACCAGGAATCAATGATGCCCGTGATTAAGAGAGGTTAAGATGTGAGTTTGAAGCTATTCTTTTAAAACCAGCTTAGCTCAAGCTATTACATGACTCTGAAAACATGATCTGTGGTGACCAAACAAACTTTTTCAGCTACTAACTGTTTAATGATCACTAGCAGTTTGTAGTGGTCACTTCTTCTGCCTTTATCCCACAATTCTCTTCATCTCCTGCTTTTCCGGTATCTGAAGTACCTCATCTAGCTTTCACGTTATCTGTCCAGTATAAGATAATATATGACATGGTTCACTACTATGGTAATGATCAATGCCCTATACTGTAAGAGAGAAAAACATGATTTCCTTTTAACTGTGAGTTTGTTTAGCATTTTGGACTTTGGCTTTTTTATATATGCAAACAATCTTGAATTTTGACTTTTTATAGTTTTAAAATGGTGTTTCTTTCACTTATTTCCTGGATGAGATGCTTATTAATCCTGACTTCCTTCTTACTATAGAAATATGATGCAAACATTAGAAAGAGAAGCCTCAGCTTTGCTTCTATTGGTACTTTAACCTGAAACATATACTGCAGGCAGCTATAGAGGTGAGGAGAAGAACGTCATCTTTAGAACAAGAGCCTCTGGTCCAAAAAGAATATGGACGTCTCTCTTCTCTGCTCCAGAGTTTTCTTTCTGACTCTTTAGCTGTTTCCAGGTGGTGCCCTTGGTTTAGAAAAAGGTCCAAGGGTTGTTGGCTTTTTGACTTTCAACAAGATAGCCATCAACTCTTAAACCACAATGGATAGCAACAGCTTAGGGTATTACAGCTACACCCTCTTCTCATTTTATTTAAATATCAATACAATTCTTAATATGCCCCCTATCTCTCTATAATTAAACATATGTAATTTCTAGACTAGTAATTGTGTTCTTGTTTTCTAGTTTCTGTTTTGATATTTATATTCTAAAAAGCATTATTTACAGTGTTTCATATTTTTAGTAGTATCTACATATTTTTCTAGGTGCATATGTATGCACGATAACTCTATATGTGAAATATAGCAAAAGGTCACATATCTGTCTGCATTACCATTTGTGCATAAATCACAGTGATGTGTTGATTATTGACTGTAGTTATTACACACTACACTTACTAAACATGATCAGGCCAGTTTTGAATTTTAAAGAATTCGCAGCCTTGAACTAAATTCCTAGAAGAATTCACTATCAGATATATTTCCCATCCGCTTCTGCTCTGATACCCTTTATACTATCCATACCCTTTGCCAGTTTGCCTCCAGTCTAAGTTTAGTTGACTCTTTCTCATTCTCCAGAGAGTAGTCTTCCTTCTATCCATCATCACTGTCAATCTAGATTCTACCAATTTGTTTTTTTCCCAGTTGCTTACTCCCTCTGGCTCAAATGGCTTGTTTTCCCCACCACTCTCTATTTACTGTCATAATAGCCAAAAGTAAAGGTTCAAGTATTCATGTTGAAAATGACCATTTCTTTAAATTACGGCCGTCAGACTTGAAGTGGCAATGCAAGTGATTAATTTCAAACGTTATGTTTCCTTAATTTTAACACATTTAACATGTGTGTTCTACACCTCATGCTATCTAAACAACTATTACATAAAAGTAGTTGCATTATCAGTGTAGTTACACATGAGGGCAGCTGTCCTCAACTTATGTGGTACACACACAGCTCTCTGGTGGTATACAAAAAATGGGTTAAAAGTGGGCTTAAAAGGACCCTTGGTTCCACAGTGGCCAAACCCAAGCCTTCAAGCTCAGCTAAGCCTCAATTCCACAGCCCAGTCTTACTGAGCTCCTGCTGTGAGACTCCATTCTGTCTTTCTCACCTTCATTCTTCTGATTTCTGTCCATCACCTCTGCCAAATCAAAGTCTTTCACTGCTGACATTGGCTCCAAGGCACAGATCCCTTGTGCTTCCACACATCTTTCAGCTTTTCTGTTCCAAGAAGGAGACTGACAGGAAACAACAGACCAAGACCAATGGATTTCTGTGAAAGAGAGCTTCTTAGGTGATTGCTGTCTTTTTCACCCCCCACCTACATGCGCAGGATGACCAGCATGTCAGTCTGTCTTTCAGGTCTGGTCTTCTGACATTACAAGAATTTTAGTTTTGGTAAACTTATTTTTTGTACCATCATTTATAGAACAGTTTTAGAAATTGGCAGACTAAGGGAGAAGAATATACAATGAAGAACAAACATGAATTTTAACAAATATTAATATACACACATCTAGCATTGCATTTTATATAATATAGATGACCTGAATAATTTCTTTTGTTATGCTTGATTGTTATAGATATTGTTTGTCAAGTTGATAGCCAACTAGGAAGCTTAATGTGTGTGAAACTACATGTTGGTTGAGGTAGCTAAATAAGCATTGCTTACAACAAAAAGGCTCTTAAATGTGGTGACTTTAAAACCATTATAATAATAATAATGAGATCGGAAGCCAGCTTTTGCTTGATGTGATTGATGCTTAAGAGTCCTAGTATTAAACGGCAGTAAGTCGGGGATCCTGAGTGTATTATTGTTGGTTCTGTAAGACGTCTAAAGTCCATTACTAGGTTGGTCTATTCTCACACCTTAAGATTATTACACATACAGATGCACATACTCATAAGGACCCTGTAGCAAAAGTCTCGGGTGAAAACCTAATTTTGAGACACCCCACAATATTCTGCTTAGAATTTCCTTTGCATTCATACATAGATATCCTTAAAAAGACAATGGAGAATATGTCTTGTAATATTCTATAGGAGTTTTTACTTACCCTTAAATAGACAATGGAGCCTTTGAGTTAAATTACCCATACAAGTGCCCTGTATTTAAGTTCATCTTGTTTTGTGTGAGCAAAATATAATGAAAATATAGGCATCTATTATTTAAAATTTTGCAGATGGGATCAGCAGTAAAACTGTGCTTTTAGGGGGCTAGAGAAATGTTTAAAAATCTGTTCTTTGTGTAACATAAGACCAGTTGTGACGATAACATACCATTCATCCCAACAAACTTTTCCATCCCAGGTTGTCCAGAATAACATCAAGTGAAGAACTGAACGTCCCTAAAGTCATACCTTCTACTTCAGTACCTGAAAATTTATTCCATGTGCTTATGGTTCTTTTCATGAGTGAAAACGCTCATGCTCAAAATCTCTATAACAACTTTCCAACTGTGTCACCATGTTCATGTTGCAGAATTTATTATAATTTAATTTAACTGCAGATCTAAAAGCAGAGCACATGTGTATAAAGTAATGTGTTTAAGAAACAGAAGTGTGTCCATTTTACTAATGACAATACAAGCTAACCTTTCAAAATTATGTAAGAGCTAATCAGAGAAGTGATGTGCAAAACAGATCTTAAAAGTACTGTGGTATTGTATAGTGTGTCTGGAGTGAAATAGTGCCAATATTAGTGGGAGTTAAAACAATCAATTGTTCTTTTACATTCAAATGTCTTCTTTTGCCTTTGGAAGCACTTTATAAAAAGCATTTGAATTGCTTACATTTAACTTGTAACATTCAATTTGACAGCCACTCTCTCTCTCTGTCTTATCTTAAGTGTGGCTTCACAATATTTTATTTTTCCTGCTGCTTGCCAGAGGTTTAATTCTTCTTTACTGTGAAACATCGATTTTCCTCAAAAGTTGCTTACATATTAGGAAAATTAAATAATCTGTGAATGACCCTGCATACTGTATGTTTATCTGCCTAAAAAGAAAAAAAATACGTTTAAAAGTGGCTTGGCAGAGCATTTTCTCCTTAGATTCCTATCTTTCATGTTTATGAAGTACTTACACTCATGTGAGGGACCCCAAGTAGGAATCATTAATTACTCACTCCAGGCTAGAATTAATTCCCCTGTTTATCCAAATGGCTGAATTTGGGATCTGCAGGCATGATAAAATATGTTTGGAGGAAAACCCTGTAAATATTTGGCTGTTTGACAGCCTTGAACAGTGTTTTCTAATTAGGGGATTGCAAAAGGTTTTCAGTGCTGCACATCAGAGTGTATTTTACTTTATCATGGTTTATTTAGCTACAGAAAACAATTTATTACAATTTAATATATGAGAATGGAGAAAAGTAGAAATTTGTTAATATCTGATACATGTTTTTGTACTGATAAGATGATCAATGACAGACCATGTAACCTTGAAGGACCAAACTCACACTAATGGCCAACCTAATAGAACCCAATTGTAAGATGTCCATATCTGTCTTTAAAACACTCTGGCACACTCTAACACATTGCTTCCTTCATCAGGCTCGCTGCTCAACCTGGTTGTAACTTCAACTGTATAGCAGAGACCCCATTGCTTATCCTAACAAATTGTTTCCTTGCATCAAAGGGTAAAAAGTAAATGACCATCATTTAGACAATAAAAAGGTTGTTCTTAGCAAATGGTTCTCTTTATCTACAGTATTTTTTACATCAAAAAGTGTGCCAAACTAAATTTTCTAATAAGTCAACAGCTCAGGAACATACAGTGATGTTCAACTACTGTATAGATCTATTTGAAAGTATCTGAAACTCAACAACTGTGCAGTTACTATAAAGTGAGTCAGCAGTGACACTGGAATCCATACTTGTAATACATTTTCTTGTTGCAATTAAATGCACATTTGTATTTATAAGATTTTACAGATTGCAAAGCACAGTAAGTGAGGCTCATGAAGGGACTATATGCAGAATTTGGTGCTATCCATAAATAAATTTCATACTTGACACGCTGTTAATTAAGGAAGCTGGATAATATAGTTAATAATGACTTAAATAAATACATCTTTTAAGAACCCTGTTAAATAAGTTATTTATGTTTAGTATTAGGAACTTGTTTTTTTTTGGCTTTGTAGTAATTCATAATATTCCATCTTTCCTGTGTAAAACTTCTCAGCTGTGTTATTTTTACTGGAAGGAGAAACTGTTTTGAAAAGCTAATTTGCTTAAAAATTCATACTTATAAGTCATTACCTCAGTGATCGGCTATGAGTGCAAACATAAGAGAGATTGGGAAAGATAAAACAAGCTTTATTAATTTAAACTGCTTTCTCTTGGCAGTTGCCATTTCAGGTTCATCTTTGACAGCTAAATTAAATCGGAGGCATCTGAAGATGGTGGCTTGACTGTGAACAGTTTGGAGACAGTTCATTTCAAACAGACTGTCACGTTAAATAACCTTCAGTATGAAATCTCTCCAGGAAGCCTGAAAACATCCACTTGGGTGACTCAAGAGGATAAAAAAGTAGTTCCTCATTGGCCACTTAATGTGACATGTTATTGAGACAGACCTGTTACTTCACAAGTCTCCTCCCAATGAAAGAAGTGTTCTGGCAACATTTTTATATATATTTTATAAGAGGTAGCAAGTACAGTACTAGAGTTTATCATGTTCTAGCCTTAGAATATGCCTCCCTACAACGTCGTCATTGGCTTGTCTGGGCTCATCAACACAGTCAGGTGTAAATAACCTGTTTTAAACTCTGTGGTATGATGCTGCACAAAGTCTTACTGCCCTTTCAATAAATTACACTGTTGATAAAGAATGGTGTGATGAAATATGCAGCCCTCTAATTTGTATAAAAGTTAGAGTTCTGAGGCTGTGAGAAACCCTACCTTACTTTTAAGCACATAATTCAATTTTGTTCTTTAACTATAGAGCTTATGAAATATGTATGCATCTATAATATGTTTGAAGCGTTATCCACCTAGATAAGAAACCCTGCACAATCACTTAAATGATTTATTGAATTTAGAACTTAATGCACATGTGTTCAAATCGTAACCAGTTTTGATTCCGGTATGCTAATGCTAACGATTTATAAGGTTTAGAACAGGGATAGGAGGAGCAAAAACATATACATTTTAAGGTAACTCATCACATCTGAAAACCACACAACTTCTGTCAGTTGGAGGCAGTGATTTGCTAACATGGCAGTAGTCCACCTCATACAGCACCATCCTGCTGGACCTTTAGGGTTCTTGAATAAACACCATGCATTTTTTTGTCTTGCTTCATTGGGAAACTGTATTAAACAGTGTCACTAGTCAGAAAGAAACTTATAGAGTAATGGCACACCAGTACCAATAAGCAGAGAGAGTAGGTGCCTGCTGGGCAAGCTCAAGGTTGATTACCTTTTTTCCCCAATTTATGTTTTTTAACACAAAAATGATACAGTACAGAAGGAAGACTTTTTTGAACATTTCAAAATATGAAAATGAGTATTGCAGCATGTTCTCATTGTGCCTAAACTTGGGTATAAAAGTATGGCATGCACTGTAGTATTAATAGTAACACTGTCATGTGTACAGAGTGCAGTGAAATTCTTACTTGCATGTTCAACCAACATGCAACATGTCTTTGCTCTCCAGACCCATGATAAACAAGAATGTTTTTGATGTGTCTTATTCTGTGAGTGTAAGCATTGGTGTGTGAATGAGTGCTCCCCAGAACAGTCTAGTGCCCCATCCAGAGGCACCCAGCAACACCATGACAAGCCCCTGCTCCTAAAAACTAATACCACATCTAATTTATAATTTAATAATTCATTACATTTATATAGCGCTTTTCTCAGTACTCAAAGCGTTGTCCACACAGGGAGGAACCAGGAAGCAAACCCACAATCTTCCACAGTCTCCTTACTGCAAAGCAGCAACACTACCACTGCGCCACCTGTGAGGACATCTCTGAATCAGAAAGAGCTGGCTTCAGAATATATTACTTTCATTGATATATCAGGCATAGCACCATATAGCTACAATAAGCTAATATGGGTAGCAAATACTTCTGGAACACAGTTGATTGGTTCAGTCAGCCAGTCAGTCAGTTAGTCATTGTCCAACCCGCTATATCCTAACACAGGACAGGGCTCAAGGCAGGAACAAATCCTGGGCAGGTTGCCACTGCCAACCCACCGCAGGGCACACATACACACACCAAGCACACACTAGGGACAATTTAGGATCTCCAATGCACCTAACCTGCATGTCTTTAGACTGTGGGGGGAAACCCACACAGACACGGGGAGAACATGCAAACTCCACGCAGGGAGGACCCAGGAAGTGAACCCGGGTCTCCTTACTGCGAGGCAGCAGTGCTACCACTATGCCACCATGCCGCCCTTGATTGGTTCATTGAAAAAAAAAAATCATACCAGTGATAAACATGAATTCCATGTAAAGTGAACAGCTCCGGAGTGGCCAGTTCAGAAGATGGCTTGAAAAAAGGAATAATGGCCAAGACCAGCACATGAAGATGGGGCTTTTTAGACAGCCTACTAGAAAACTGAGTGAAAAGATAAAAAGCAAAGTTCAAAAGTCAAAGTATAACTAGCAGTTTGCAATATTATTAACAATGCACAGTATTGTGGGAGTGACGTTATTCCTGGTGACATACTTACACATTTTGCACATTTTGATCATACAAATGGATAACGAACATGTGGATTTTTCTTGGTTGTCACTACATGTGATAACTAACATTTAAACAAAATAACATTTTGAGTGGAGTATCCCTTTAACTACACAAAATTTAAAAAACAAATGCATTAGATTTTTAGTTTAACCAAAACCTTTCATGCTGGATAATGGTTTGCTCATGTTTTAAATAGTCTTTGCACAATGATGTCACATGCATTGTCAATGTTATATCACGTGCTTGACATTGGGTGAAGTAGTCATTAACAGTATGGCCGTGCCCATGAAAGAAAATAGTGGCAGCGGCCTTGCACAAACAAAATACAAAGTGGTGTGTGAAAAAACAGAAAATAATATAACTTTAAATGATACTTAATAATAACATAGTAAACATTCCTAAAACTACATTCTTGACATTCACATTGTAAATATTCTATGCTGCATTGCTTAAAAAATATATCACTACCTATAATGTTTACTTGTGCCATACCTCTGACTTTATTTATTTGTTTGTGTATTTTACTAACAAAGTCAGTTCTGATCTCTTAATATTGCAAGTGTGTGTCTTCAACACAGAACAGTAGTAAAGTACATCAACACTATAACACAGTGGAAATTGAAAGCACTGAGGTGTTGGGCATCATTTCTTTTCACAACAATGAATATACGATTCTGTTAGCCAACAGAGAATGAAAATGGAAACATTATTCTCAGCAGAGGTTTGTGTTGATTCCAACAACACATTTGAAGAGAACAAGTAATGCATTCTAATGAAATGAAGGGCATGGAAGCAATCTGCATCTAAGAAATTGATCCTACTTGTGCAGCTTTAAAACCTCTGCATAATATCAGTTTTGAGCTATACAGAAATGTAGAAAATGCATCACTTTTGTTGTTGCTACACCTTTTCCTTGAGATGTGGTAGTTGCATTGTTTTAATTAGTGTACAAAGTAGTGTACAGCCAAGTGTGTTGTGATGATCTACAGTATATGATTGCTCAAGAATTCATTACAAGAGTATTCAGCCATGTATCCAGCAGGCAGCACAGGTGTGTATTTTAGGTCACTGTATATAAATATAAATCATAACAATATACTGGGAAACTTCAATCTATATATTCAATCTCAGGGCTCTATACAAAAAAATCTACAGGTATTGCAGAAGTACTGGTATAAAATTAGTATAAAAGAATGAGTACTCAAGTGACAGTTGATTAAAACTGCCGCAGAGTCAACATTAGCAGAGTATGTACAAAGAACTGGCTTGAAAATGGGCAGATCTCAGATGATAGCAAGAAAAGTAGTAAGATTCAGTCATGTTTGAACATTATGATTAATAGTGACTTAAGGGCAAACCTACAGAGAGAGTTCCATAGTCTAAGAGCTACAAAAGTAACTGAGCAATTGAAGAAATTGCTTAGTTGGGCTGCAGTGGGGTTTGTTTCCTGCGTTGCGCCCTGTGTTGGCTGGGATTGGCTCCAGCAGACCCCTGTGACCCTGTAGTTAGCATATAGCGAGTTGGATAATGAATGGATGGATGCTTAGTTGGGGAAAATTGTAATTTTGTGTTAATCTAATTTTTATAAACAATGAGAATAACCTGAGAATGACATACTCATATTTTTATATAATGCCTTACATGCTAGAATTTGCTTCAAACTCTTGAAGGGCATTCAGGATACAAAACATTATGGATAATGGACCAACATCCTCTGAAGGCCACAAAATAAACCTATACACCAAAGTCAGTCTGGATGAGTAAGACCTCTGAGGTCCAAACAACACAAACAGCATCATCCTCTGGTGTCCAAGGCTGACAAGAAGAAATGTGTAAACAGTATGTGAATACCTGTCCATTGCAGGCCACATTTATGCATATACTTACTGTCATTGTGTACCAATTTGGACAAGTGAAGGCTGAAACATAAACTTGACAGAAATTATTTGAAGGGTGGTCAGTGTCATAAAAAATGGAAGTGTTTTATAAAAACTAAAGCAAATGTCTTTTTCCTGAACCCAGATTTGTTTGTTTTTATTGCTAAGGATTTTAGCTGGGGTGGTATGGTGGTTGCACTGCTGCCTCCCAATATAGCTACTGGGGTTCATGTCCTGTGTGGAGTTTGCACATGGAATTCCTCCAGGTACTCGGTTTCCTCCCACATGTTCGTGCCCTATCCAGGTGTTGCTTCTGATTTGCACCCAATTATTGATGCGAGAGGGGTTTAGCTGCCTTGAAAAGATGGATGGAAGGATTTTTTCCGTTTTTTAGTAATTGTTGTTATTCATATGCAACTAGAAGATGTATGTCTTCACTTGCTGATTGGAATGAAATACTCACAGTCTTTATAATGTAGTGTATTTCTTACATTTTGGTTGAAAAAATGTGTGACAGTCTGATACAGGCAGTGTGTTGTTGAGTGAGTTTTCACTGGAAGATTAAACTTGTTTGCTCTTTGTTGAGACACTGTTAAACTTACTATTCCTTAGAAAGGTGTTATCATTCTGCCCTTTTACAAAGTGTGTGCAGTAAATGTTATTTTCCCAGAATGAGTTGCCAGAGTATAACATGGTCTGCTCACATAAACATTTATATTTGGCCTGGCTAATTTAGAGTCACCAGTTAAACTAACATGCACATTTTTGGTTTGTCGTAGACAATGTGCATAATAAGGAGAAAGCCACATAGACCTTTGCAGACCCAGAAGTTAACCCACTCCTGGGATATGAGACGTAGCAGTCACTACCACATCAATAGTGCTGGATTTTATCTAAATTATCTAATTAACTTGCATTATAAATACAAATTAGTTATGTAATATTTTGAAGTTTATTACATAACTAACTGTTTTACCCAGGTTTGCCCAGATATTGTTAATTGTATGTATCAGAAGTTCTATTCAAATAACTAAGTACTTTTCTTTATACAGTATTTGTTGTTTTCTTCCCTCCAAGATGCTAATAGTATTAGTTCACTTCTTGCTCTTGAACATGCTACATGCAATTGCACATGAGTAAAACATTCCTGATATAGATTAATTACTTTTCCTTATGACATATCCTTTGGTGATGATCATTGCAAACCACAATTTTAGAGGAAACTGTATTGTTTTGAATTCAAACAGGTAATTAGTAAGAATAATAGGCATTTTAGTTGTAAATACTGTTTTACCCTATAGTAGATCCTGTAAAAATGGTCTATCTGTAATCTTGCATTATTTTTGGCTGGTTTAGATCAAAAGCAGTATACACCAAATCACGGTTTCCTTTAAGTTGAAGTGGGATGGTATACCGTAGTGGCAGTTCACTATTTTTGCTTTGTGTAGTGGCACATTGTGGTCCGACCTGCTAGAGGATACCTTAGTTCTCTGCAGTACTGCATGCATTTCACTACCAAGCTGTCCACCTAAACCCTGTTCTTTGAGGTTTACTTATGTTTAAAAGTGCTCGACAGTCCAGTTTGACTTGAGTTTGTACTGTATGTAATAGGTATTTTGTACTGAATCATGAGGAATAAGAAGAAACTGACAGAACAGCGTGTTCTTTGTGTACCCAAGGTGGCTATTTGCTAACTATGTATTCTTTGAGTTTCACCTAACTTTTCTTTGTCCACTTTATATCTTATTTTCCATGAAATTCACCACCTTCTCGCATTTAACTTTACAGGGCAGCTGCCCCTCCTCACTCGCCACCATCTCCATTTTTTTGAATCATTACATTAATTCAAAATTTGGGATATTTAGTTTTTCTATTTTAGGAGGAGGGCTTTACACCTAAATACTGATATGTCAAAATGCCCTTTCCTAGCAGATACCCACTGCCTAAGTGTACTATCCTGCCAGATTTCAGCTTTTTAACTTAATGGGAACAAAAACATTTTTATTGATGGTTGAGTGAGTTAGTCAGTCAGTCAATTTTGCATTGTACTTTATCAATTGACTGTTTTATACTATAAAAGCTGAATACCATAGTCACCTTTTAATACATGAATAATGTAAGTTTGCAGGTGGTGTAAGTATTAATCCTAGATTCCTCTTCTGGTTAGTCACTATAGTAGTTACTGCTGCTCACTACACCTCCAAGACGTTTGTGATTCTACCAAGCCAAACAGAGGTGTAAAACTTGTGATCTCTGCAACCTCAAAATTTAATCATGAATTACTGTCTTATAGAGATCTGAACGTGTAGAAATTGGTTTGCTTTCTGTAGATGATTTTCAGTATAGACTGAATATGTAATAGATAAAGAAAGAAATAATAATATTATGAGAGCCTTATGAGACTGTGGTCTCCCTGCTGACTCTGGACTTATTGAAGCTATGTATATACTTTCTTTTTGGCTGATGGTAGGACTTGGTTGACCTTTTAATCCTTAAAAAAAACATAAAATGACAATTTAGCAATATGCAGCAGTAGAGGAAATTGTCAGCATTAATATCTATATGACATAGTAGACGTAAGCAGACATAAATCACCCCGTCGTCTATGAGTGGCGTTAAATCAATGTTTTGACAGTGAGCACCATGTTCATGAGAGCTGCTACAGCCTAATGCAGATGCCTGAGTGGGCCTTACCTGATTTTTCCAGAATTTCAAATGCTGCTTTAGTTTCAGTGCTGAATTTAAATGAAGGGTGACCTTTTGTCATTTTTCATTGCACATTAATCAAAGCAGAGTTCTCTCTGGAGAAATGCTGCTTTTTCCTAGAGATGTTATGCCCCATGTTCTTTTTTTAAACTTAATCCTTAGTAAAAAACCTTGTTTTTTATGAAACAGCATGGTTTAAACTTTTCTATAATAAAATATAACTTTTCACCTTTTGAATCAATTTAATAAAATTAAACATTCAATAAATACATGTTATTACTAAACATCTCATGATTTACAAACGTAAGTTCTTAGAAATTATGAAACATCTGATGTTTTGAGTTCCAAAAGTAGTTTCTGTATGTCTCTGCACTTTCCAGGAACCAGGCCAAACAGCAGTTTGTAAATTTTGCAACCTAATATAACCATCATGGGCTTTTGTGGTGCCTAGGCACAAGATGGGATACTTCAAAAATGATCACATGTAAGTAATTGCTTTGTTGAAGCATCACTTGCAACAGATTTTACTTAGGTGTCACTTCTTAATTGCTTCCATGCCATCTATCTACCTATGAGATGTTTTTACACCTATTTCGGAGTCTACCTGTGGTCAATTAAATTGACTGGCCCTGATTGGCCCGACAGTTGACTATGAGAAACAAGATTCTCAGGTCTGATGAAATCAAGATTGAAGTGTTTGGCCTCATTTCTATATATCACGTCTGGAGGAAACCAGGCACTGCTCATTACCTGCACAATATCATTCCAAAAGTGAAGCATGGTGGGGACAGGATCATTCTATGTTGTTGTTTTCAGCAGCAAAGACTGGAAGACTAGACAAAGTTGAGGAAAATCTAAACAGAGCAAAGTACAAAGATATCCTTAATGAAAACCTGCTCCAGAGTTTATGGGCCTCAGAGTGGGACAGTGACCCTAAGCACCAAGCAAAGACAACACAGGAGGGACTGAAGGACAACTCTGGAAATGTCCTTGAGTGGTCCAGCCAGAATCTGGATTAGAAAAATCACCAAATCCATGTGTGTGATGCTTGTCATGTCAGAGTCAATGCTGGAATTGCTGCCAAGGGTACTTCAGTGAAGTACTGAGCAAAGGGTGTGAATACGTGTTTTAAAGTGATATTTCAGTTGTTTTGTTTTTAATTTGTTTGAAAAATGTCTAAAATCTCCTTTTCTGATTGTCATTCTGTGGTATTGAGTGTTGCTTGATCAAGGAAAATATGACTTTAAATGGTCTGAGCATAAGGCTGCCACATAGCAAAATGTGTAAAATATGAAGGGGGTCTGAGTACTTTCTAAGGCACTGTAATTGTTTAAAGAATGTTTAAGTTGTCTTTCAAAAAGTCACATACATCTGCATTATCACAGCTATGGCACTCTTAATTTTCTTATGTTATTGTTTTTAATGTTCTCCTGAAAGCATATAATAATAAATGCCTCAAGCATCGCTCCAGCCACTATTCAGCCACTCACACTATTCCATTCGAACTGTTGTGGTGCTGAGGTGTCACCTGCTGCGTGACTTCACTTGGGTCCTAATTTGGGATCCTGAGGTGGTTCGTCGTGTAGTGGGTGCAGCAACGTGCTGTATCAGTGCCTCGAGCATTACAGTCTTTTTTTTGTCACAGATGAACGTTATTATTTGTTCTGGATTTTTGTCACATCATTTAAAGGATTTTGAACCATAGCCATTGGTTTTTATGTAAATGACATATGAAGAAGAGGTTTGCTCCAAAGGTGCAGATTTTTGTAACAAAAAATGAATGTCCCTAGAAATGTTTTTCAGGTTTTTCAGCAAATGGTACTAATCACTCTTATAAACCTTCACAAATTAATAATTTTCTATGCAACCACATCATTATGTTTTATATACAGTCTTGATTGTGAACATCCAAGTGCAGAGCTACAACACAATTGTTTCCCTATTTCTGCACAACTAGAGCACATGCAAGTTAAGTGACCCAGACAAGGGTGATAGGTGCGGAGCAATAAATATCCATTTAACATTTATTATAAAGAGACATGTGTGAAAGTCAAAAGCATAGTTAGAAATATGCACTAACACCTAAATCAGTTTCAAACAATTAAAAATCCACCATTCATAAGAAGTAGTGTTTTAATTAAAGAGTGAAAAATGTAATATGTAAGTGTATGGTTTTGTTTAAGGATGCCTAGCATAGACAACTGACTCTGACAAAACTGAATAATTTTAATTTTACTTTCAAAACAGTTGCGACATTTGATTTGAGGTACTATTTTTAAGTACATTATTCGGCAACAGGGTTTTGTTTTTGTAATGCTGATTAATTTTTGAGAAAGTCATCTAGAAATGATGTGAAAAATGTGCTTGCATTTGCTTCAGAGGTTCAGTATTATTTCATAATCTTCAGTTCTTAAGTAAGTCTACCAGGTCTTCACTGGGCAGTGTGCAATGCTTTTATGTCTTTTATATAATATGGAGACCAGTCATGTGGCTGGATGGATATTGTCACTGTCCAGTAATACTGCAAGGTTTTTTTCGTATAATGTTCTTTCTCTTTCTGTACCATATATTGTGTAATTATTTATGTTCATGTGTAGTTGTGTGCTTTTTTAACATAATTATTATTCACCACATAGATCTTTACAGAGATCTTTTGAAATGCCTCTGGGTTATCCTAATTTTTCTAATTTTGTATCATTTCCAAATATATATTTTTTTGGTTGTATATACAGTATTGTATTCTAAATTATTTGTATGAATTATAAAGATAATTAGTGAATTCTACTTAACACACAATAAACCCTTGTAACTTTAGATTTTATGTTTAATTAAATATCCTACCCATAGCTCTGAGGCTAGGAATCAGTGTTGGCAGCTGTAAGGTTGCCAGTATGAATCCCATAAACGGCAGACCCTACTTCATTGTGCCCTTTAGCAAGGCCCTTAACCTTCGTCCTGGGTATGACATTAACCTGCAGGTCCTCCAACTTAAAGGGAAAACTTGGGGGTTGGTGGCCAGATTGGCACTCCAGCCACTGGAAAGAGCCTTACACTGTTCCAGTGTGGTGCTGAGGGGTCACCCGCTGTACTCGGGTTCCAATCCAGGTGGTTAGACGTGGGGTGGGTGCGGCAATACGCTATCATCGCATACTCCCAACCTACGCCTCTCTATCTCTACCCATTTCCAGAATGCACTCTAAATGCTGCTGTACACACTTTAATAACAATTTGCTGATTAGTTATTGAAAAACCCTTTGGAAATTAAGGTAATATCTGGTTTCAAGTGTCACATACTTTTGATCCATCCTTTTAAAATTCATGTAGATTAGCTGAAGATGGTAAGCCTCACCTTTCTGTTCCTCCTACTCCTGTGTTAAGGGAGGCAGCCTGCTGTACTGCAGCACTGTCTTGTTACCACATCTCTCCTCTGATATTAAACAACCTGTACCCTCACTTTGGAGGTTAATAAGAATGGTGGACATTTTCCAGAAGCAGTATTCTTAGAGATGACAATAGGTGACTATGGAGACACAGTTGTACAATTTAGGAATAGTAAGTAGCTCAGTCAACTGAAACAAAAAAGACACAGTGTAGTTAAATGTTTTACAGCACAGTTTTGCCCACAAGTTTAGAAATACAGGACAAATCCAAAAAAGGTGACAGTAAAGCCAAATGCCCGTAAGACTAAAGAAAATCTAGGCATTAGGATATGAATTCTTTATAAATGCACAGTGAAGATGGCCAACAAAGAAATTCCTGAATTCAATGACTTCAGGCATCTGAAAAAATTATTGCCCAAAGCTTCATGTAATTTGTGAATCTGCATCCTTAAAAGTGACAACTTCACCTGGTGTAATGCTCAGTACTCAAGCTAGTATCCCACAAATTGCCGCTGCTACCCTTTAGTAGATGTGATTACATGTATGAGCAAACGTAGGTTGTTTTTAAAGATTTCCTTAATTTTGTAACTGTATATAGGAGATCACAGTATTCATACAAGAAGGTCAGGCTTTACACTAATCTGTCCTGTTTCTTCCATGAAAGAAATCTATAAAAAAAGCCACATTGCCTATTCAATGATAAATGTATGAGAATAATCATTTTGATGTAATAACCCTTATACCATTTGTTGAGTCACCATGCACTTTGCTTTAATAGCCCAGAGGTTTAATGATCTGGAGAAGATTATTTTTTTCTGTCGCTATGCACAATATATGGTATGTTTGGTCACAAATTCTTAAATAAAATTACTCTGACATTTTTTAATTTATAACTTGCTTGGCATAGTAATTCTAATTGAAAATGTGAACCTAAAAATTGCCCAGAACACATGGCATTTTAGCACATGTAACAGAAATAATGTCTGCCTTCAGCATATCTGTGTTTCTTTTTTAACCTTCTTAGCAAAGTTTTCCTCTGGAAAAACAAACCAAAAACATAGATTTTTTTTCTATAAGAAAAAATGTTATTATGTGTAATATAAATATGTAAATACAGTAGAAAAGGTATGTGTAGTGTCCACTGCTGTACTGATGCAGAATTAGTGCATATCCTTTGTGTGGCTTGTTTTAAGACAGTCACCAACACACACCCTGATGTTGCAATCATGACAGTAGAAGTGTGTTTCTTTGCGCACTTTTCCTGTTTTTTTCTGTTGCTCACACATGAGAGGGTAGAATGTCAATGCCTGACCTACACAATCGACATGCCACCTGTGTTATCGTATTCTACCACAGTGCAAGGCATACTGACCTCCACATTTCCGCATTGTGAATAGTGTTTTGGGGCTAATGTCTGCTTGTCTTTGATGTCCTTGAACTCATTCCCAATTATTTTGACTTTTTGTCAAGCAGCTACTGTCGCACCACTCTGAAGCGTCATGCAACCAAATTCAACAGGCATATGACAACTGATCTATGAAATATTGAAAGCTAAAATAACTGAACATAACAATGTAGTCCACCTTGGGAACCAGTCCTAGTTCTCTAACATTATAAATGATAATGCTGGTAATTGAAGAGTTTTATTCTCATCTATTGATTGTCTTCTAAACCCTGTTCACTCAATGGAATGGCTCGTGAAAAATGCTATTGAAACTTGTGAGACTTTTGCTATATTTTTTAAACACAAAATATATGATATTAGGAACTAACAGATTACCCAGTGGCTTCACTCACTGAGTGGAAGGGAAAAATTTGTGGCTATGATGAGGCAATGGCATTAATGACCCAATTCTGTGATAGATTTGCCCCCGCATTTTAAATATCGGCATAAAGCCAGACTCCTCGGTAGCAGCCGTGGTGCCAAACGATGTCATCTGAAAAAACGAATTGTATTTCCTAAAGTTCTTTAGAAAATGAGTTAAATGTGGATTTGCGCCAGAAATAAGAGACAACAATGGTTCAGGTGGATGGCTTAAAGGTGTTAATTTCACCTTACCATCTTACCATCCCACGTGATTCAAATTTAACCCTCTGTGCTTGGCAGTACTCAAACATGATTTCCATTTCTCCTATTGTAACTTTTGGATGTAGGCAATAATCTTTTTCAATGTTATAATTGAATCCCTCCATATACAGACCCTGACATCTGTGTGACGTGGTAGCCTGTGAATACTGCATCCGTCGAATTTGATTCTGTTCAGCACATTGTTCATGTGTTTGTGAGGCCATCAATTGTGATTGTCATATACAGTACGTTGATCAGTGAGCCTGTGAGTCTTCTCTCTCGATCTGCTTCTGTCTCACTTTCTCTGTGTAACCTGACTGTTGTAGTCATATGTAATTTCCGTTTCAAACGCGAGTGCATTATAATATGTTCTGTGGTCATACGCAATTTCTGTTTCAAACGCAAAAAGAATTTTATATATGTATAGATATAGTACTTCCCTCCCATAGTTAGTCAGTCAGTCAGTCAGTCAGTCAGTGAGTGAGTCAGTGAGGGCTTTGCCTTTTATTAGTATAGATTTAATATGCAAGTTCTTCTGCTAATAACCTAATCTGTATTTTAGCTACTCTTGAGCAGAAAGGCATTACTTGAAGTTAAGCTATTTCCTGCTACACGGGAAAACCCAATCATGCATACGTTATGAACAGACTCCAATCTTTTCAATATCAACTATGGTACCTGTACATTGAATGTTGCATATATCTCATAAATTATTTCAGTAATTGAAAATGTATTCTTCTGCTGTCTGAAGTGTATCTTTCTTTGTAAGCTGTTTTCATTTTAAGGACATTTTTGGAAAATATAATTTCTGCATGCTGATTGCTTTTAATAGGATAGTAAAGCAATAAAAATGAAGCAGTAAAGGGTTATTGCCATGTCAAATAAAGGAAATATGTTTAGAGGTACAGGCTGTAAAATGTAGGCCTGTCATGCTACACAGCTGATACACTGGTCTCTCTTACAACAACCCTTGGTTTTTTTTTCTTTTTGCTAATACACACTGATTCAGCCTTTTAGCAGCCACCTATAAATCAAATTAGAATTTTAGTGCTCTTTAATTCACTTCAGAAATGGTTACGTTTGAAGAAGTAATAAAATTAAATTTAATTAAAAATATGTAGTCCATAGATGTAAAAATTATTTGGGGTTAAGTACTAAAATGTGTTTATACAGTATTTCAAGAGGGAAGAACACTTTCTTTAGCAACCCCTAACTGACACATTAATCTTCTGTTCCCCATAGGTGTAATTTTTGAGTGGGCCAATATTTACCCAGATTTAGAGGGCTAGATTGGCAGGTTTTAAAAATCACAAAATGCTCAGTTTTATAGGTCTTACCACAACAGCATGTTGAGAAATGCTTTTTAGTTTAAAATTTCAAAATCATACCTATAAAGAAGCTGCCATCATAAAATTGAAGTTCAAGATCCAAAATACAAAGGAGCATAGACCATAAAATGAGGCAGTTACTGTCCCCAAAAATGATTAAGAGCTGATATAAAGCAGATATGGACTCAAACCCAAAGAAAAATGTTAGGAAGAAAAAAAATAAAAAAAAAAAAAAAAAAAAAAAAAAAAAAAACAAAATCAGCAAAGCCAATAAACAAAAACTTAAATGTCAGAGGGAAAAGGACAGAGAGAAAGTCTTTGAATACTCATCCTCCCGTATCACATTACTGCCTTATAATTCAGTTACCATACTACACATGGAAGGTGGAGTAAAATGTATGGTAATGATTGTAATACAAGGTTATGGCTGATATAATCACTTTGACAGTCCAGGGGTCAGATCTATAAAACTTGTGTGCATGCAAAAAATTGCCTGAAATGTGCATGCACAACTTTCCATGCAGAAGTCGGGATTTCTTGATGGGAGAACTTACGTATATTTACTGCAAATATAACTCAGGCACACCCAACATATTGGAGAAATTGGGAAATGACAGCATCCTCGATAAAGTAGGGAAATGCAGCAAAACCAACTAAATGGTGACTTATGCATATAATAATTCATATCACCGAGTCCTACTTATAATGTGCATTGAAGCAACAAGCATATGAAACCTCATAGTGACATATACACTCTGTTGTAGTTCCCTTTTAAATGGGTCAATGCTGCTTGTTTACAGTGAAGACTGTCTTTGTTTTTCATCAGTTTATATTGGCTTCCTGTAGTAACTTCTGCTGACAGATCAGGAACATCTCAGCCAAGCTTCAGCTCTGCTATGCCTGCTGTTGTCGAAGTCATCAGCCGACTGACGAGGTATCATATTCAGTTTCTGTATGGTCTGGGTGTACAGCTCAGCATAAATTGCAATTTGCAGCAGTGTTTTGTTTTCCTGACATAATCAGCACATTTGACTACACTCATATTGTACTAAGGGCTGCTAGTGAGAATGAAGCTGCTTTTGTTAACTGTTATTAGCAGTTACATTTCATTATAATTTTTTAGTACCAAAATAAAATGGTTTTATTTTTTATTGTTTCAGTATTTCAAAGAACAAGGCACATCTCCCTATTAATACAAAGTGTACTAAATCACCAAAACATTCAGTTAGCAGGACAAGCAAAATAGCATACTTCATTGGTTTTTTGTTCATATATTTGAAGAGTACATTGAAGAATGTTAGTCCTTTCTCACACAGTTATAATTTTTTTCAGTACAGGCGACAACAGCTCAGTTAATTTTCCATTTCTGTATTTGTACACTGGCCTAAGGTATAACAAAGTCTGATTACTCACACAAGAAACCTTGAAAACTGCACAACAAAGGCTGTTTAACAAAAGTTTTGAAATAAAGATGTCGTGAAAAACTGACAAGCTTAATTTAACACAGAAATCTTTAAAGTTGGGTCAAATCTAAAAAAAAAAAGCCCTAGGAGTCTTTGACATTTAAAATTTGAATTAATTCATTAATTCAACTCATCTGTTAAATATTACTCTTTAGTAATTTTTTTTACCAGCTAATGATGGAAATCTTGCAATAGCAAATGTCACAAACTTAACAGAGTTATTCTCTGAAAGACCAGATTGTAAAAGTATGTTGCTACAAAAACAGCTTTAAAGAGTTTGTTTATATGGAAATATCCTGAATCATCTTGGAATTAACAAATTTGAAAGTAGAGATATGATATTGCTTGTTTTTTTCATTTTATTTTTAGTATTTCTATTTACTGGAGAGAAAATGTCAGAGAATAATTTTAAAATGTGCACATGCTAAGATAAATCAAGTAGTTCATGAAATATCATTCTTTATAAACCTTGTTGATGTTAAACTGTGGTGCTCTCCATCTCTGCCACACATTAAAATAGTTGCATATTCATCAACTCTCATTTAAGTATTGGCATTCATAAATACCAAATACAATGCAGGCCTTGAAATTTAAAGTTGTTGTTACTTTTACTATTTATATATTTTATATTGTACTACAGAAAAAGGCACAATATCATCCACATGGTGGCAACAGGGAAAGGTGTGAGGCCTGTTCACGTATACACATTTACAAGATGATTGTGGTTTAGGGTAAATTGCATAAAATGTGTGTGTGCCAGGTTTAATAAGTCAGGTTTTCTTTTAAAATGTATTCTTCCTATTTATGGCATATGTTCCTTTTTGTAACTGTTGAATTGATTTCTTGAATCCATGCAGAGCTTTATGAATGAAACCCCTGAACTGCGATTGTGGGATAATGCCTTAGGATAAACTGTAGCTCCCTATACCTCTGAACTGGGTAAACAAGTTAGGAAATGGATGGACAGATGACGTGTACAAATCAATTCCTACAGATTCCTACAAATCAGGTTTTACTATCAAGATCGGTGTATGCAGTGATATAGAATTAGCAGAGGACATACTTACCAAGTATGAGCCAGAGCTCCAAAATGACACTAGGACCTAGTTTTTGAAATGCAGCAGGGGAAAAGTATTTTAGTACGAAACAAAGTTTAGCATCTCAAACTTTCAATTCTAAACTCCCATTTAATGCAAAGTAATTTAATTAAAAATAGCTGCTATACAGAGCAACAGTACAGTATGGTCAACATGGTATGAAAACAGGAAGCAAGTCTGTCCTTTCAGTAAGCAATGGAGTTAAAATAAAAAATTGTTTGTGTATGTGTTGTAATTGGTTTAGTCATGTTATGGAACAAGAGTAGAGGACCTCCTTCTGCTGAAGACACAAAATTGTAAGCAGATGTTAGGGAAGCCTTTATTAGGTTTTGTGAAATCCTTCTTCAATGGCTTGTAAAATGTAACCTGACGTGAACTAAGCTGTAATAATAGTAAGAGAGAAGTATTTAATAATCAGAATGCACACATATTGTACATTGCCTCATCTGTATTCAGTATATTGTTTAAATATTCAAAGTAAAGAATAGAAAAATGTATTCTGTAGCTCTCTTATGAAAGAACATAATTAGTATGTTACCACTGCAGGATGTCTTCTTTACAGTGCATTTGCACAAGGAAGTTGTCTTATGAAAAATGATTTCTCACGTGTTCTGGCAAATTGTACAGTTTTTTTCTTTGCCTTATTTATGTCAAACTTGAGAGTTATAGGCTGATGGTGGTGTTAAGATTTCCATTTAATTCAAGAGGCTTTTGCATGTGTCTTGCTTTGCTTATATTCATTTCTAACAAATTTGTGGTGGATGGTATTAAGTATTTAATTTCTCCTTGCATTCAGTTACAGCCTCTCATGTTAATTACAGATTATCTTATAGCCTATTTTCTTTTCTTTTCATCATGGCTTTTACATTTTCTTGCATTATTTTCTCGGACTGGAAACTGGAGATGGGAATTTGTGCATGTAGTGGTAGTGGAGTGTAATCTGATTGACCCACATGAGTATTTACCATATTGCACAATAAATAAATAAAGACACTGTGACTCACCTGAAGCACTAATACAAGCTACAGAAATAAAGCCTGCAATCTAGTTAATTGTACAGTGTAGAGCTGTGTAGATAAATAAGTCAGCATAATATACTTAGTGGTTTTTCCTGTCAGAAATGATTACTATTCTTTTATATCTCAATTTCCTTCATGTTTCTCAAGGGTAAGTTGGAAGCTCCCGAGCACACTTTTTATATGCTTGGCAAATTTGTTTTCAGCAATGTGATTAAATAGAAACATTGAGGAAGAATTGGAGAATTAGAGTAAAATTTATGGGTGATTCCAATTTGATGGCTGGCATCGTACTGTTCACAGAAACTCTCCTTTTGCTGTGCTGCGTTTCTCCTTCTTCCCCTTTGTCAGGTGTTGGCTCTTACTGGAGTTTTCCAAACGGTACCGATGGGACCAGTACAGCTCTGGGATTTGTTACCAACTTGAACTTGATAAACTACTTGGCAAGAGAAATTTGTTAGCAGATAAATGTATATTTTTAGATTCTTTACTAAAAAGTATTTATTTTATGGCCAAGTGTGCAGTACCGCAAGAATCACATTTCTTCAAAACTTGAAGTATTATACTTATGTACATTTTTCAAATATAACAGAGAATGAAAGTGCAACATTTTTGTTTTCATTGAACAGTATGAGACATTATAATTTCAGTTTAGGACTTGAAAACATATTATTCTGTTACATATTGAAGTTCTGTTGGATTAATATAGGGCACTTCAAAAACTTTTGTAGACTTGCTAGGCTGAACATTTAATTGCAAATGAATAATTAAATAAGGTGACTTTAAACATCCCTAGACTTATGTGAGAAGGCTTAATAGAATCTGCAATAGGAATATTGATGATATTGCCAGGTTTGTTTTTTTTTCTTGCCAATAAATTGGTAGGCAGAGTGGTTTTGGTCAATATACTGAGTGGTAGTTATTAATAATATTAATTATACTTTCAGCATAGACATTTCAGACATTTCCAGAGCAAATGAGCGCAAGTGACAATTACAAACATTCATTTTTGGAGACATTATTGTGGATGCTGCCTAGGGTACCTCAGGAGGGGCAGGCTGTACTTGTGGTGATATGAATGAAGGCCAGTGTTGATGTTTGTGAAGAAAGTGCAATTGAATGTAGCAGACAAGGTTTGTGATTGGTCAGAAGCACTGATGGGAAACAAGGGGGAAAGATGGAAATCTGCTGTAACAAAGGTAATTTTAAACAGCAATGCAGGAGAAGCATTGTGTGTTCAAAGACCTGAAGTTGTATAAAGAGATGCCACAATCAGTTCTTCTGGAGGCTCATTGAAAACATTTGGCTTAGATAAAATGGTGGCAGTCTGAAGTGATTTTCAGATTAGTAAGAGGTATGAATTTATGTTGGTGAAAGAAGTGGTGAACAGGGAGGCATGTCAGTGGCTAACTACCTGGGCCACTTTGAATGTTGATGGTCTTGTACTGTTAATGTTGCTATTAAAGCTGACTGAAATTGAAAAGGAAATGCTAAAATGAAAAGCGTGTATACAAGTGAAAGATCTGTAGATGTAAGCATAATGGTAACAGGATTGAAAAGGTTAGGTGGTTAAAAAAAGTGATGATAATGTTGCCATGTAGTGTGTATGCAGTAACGGCTTTAGCTATCTTCATTAAATAGGTTGTTGGAAATGGAGTCATTAAATATGTTACTGTAGGAACAATTTGTAGGCAAGAAGCAAGACCTTTTTTTTATAAATGTATCTGAGAGATCATTGTAGGAATGGTGTCTGTCTAATGAAGCCAGTCTTACCATTTTACCCAACTGCATGAAGGTGGAAAAGAAGTAACTTTGGACAGTATGCCAAGGTCGAGGTCAATGTGTGGTGGTTCACTGAGGAAAGTGCACAGTTCAGAGAAAAACTGGCTTGAAAGAGACAAGTCATGTGGTGTAATGAAACAGATTTTGAGGCAGAAACGAATAGGTGCTCTGTATAAGGGTAAGATGATCCCAAGAGGACACGCATTAAAGGTGTAGGAATATTTTGACAAGCATGGACTTGGCCCCATGAGAAACATATTTACAGAAACTTAAAGGAGAAGAATTAAGTGGCCCAGGTAACTGCCTGTTCTTTGTACTTATGTAATTTGACAAATACAGTAAGTCTTGAATTTTAGTACTAGACAGGATATAACAAACTTTTTGCTGCAACATGCCAGAAAGGAATCACTTGTTTCAAACCAATGTGACAGTAAGTGCTACAACTAGCGCCAATTATATTCCATGATTTGTGAGCGAAAGCACAAAATGTATTGAAAATGCTAACAAAGTATGTGCTCAACTATACCATGATGGCTGCTGTGTATTTATCCAAGTCAAAACCAGCTTGCTTCACTTTTAAGTAAAAAAAATAGAATTCGATAGATGAGAGTTAACTGAAATTCAGTTAAAAAGAAACACTTTGTGGCTTTATTTGGTCGTTCAAATGAGCAGAATTGCAATATATTGAGACTGCTGTTATTCAAGAACTGCCTGCACTTGTTACAGGGTATATAGGTGTACATTTTTAACAAGAGTTAACACTGGGTAGCACAAAAAAATCAATGTTTATATCCAATATACAAATTTTATTTAAATGAATGTATACCATATATTTAAATAGGGAGCCCAATGCTGTGGTACTCTTACATAATAGCATTATGGAGCCAATTTTTAATCATAGCTTAATTGCTGATTGTGTGAAGCCTGCAGTGTCTTCAATTTGATAGGTAGGTAGATCAAACAAAGTAGTTTGACTTTTTACAGGTTATTATATAATGAATACATAAATACACACACACACACCAGAATGACTAAAAAGAAAGAAAAGTTCTGACTTGGCTGTCCCAGTGAGTTATTATGCTGACGTATTGCTGTTGGTATAAAGGAGCCCCAGTAGCATTTCTTGACACACCACTACTGAATAATTCATTGTCTGAAAGTCCTCAGTGTTAGTGTGTCAGAGAGAGGATGTGTAGCACTGTTAATAATGGCACTTAATTTTGTTTTAGTTCTGTCCTTCGCTGCTAACTTCTAGGGGGTCCAGAGTATGTCCTATAACTAAGGCTGCCCTTTTAATTAGCCTGTTGAATCGGTGGGCCTCTCTTGAAGTGATGTTACCAGCCCAGCTCACTACACTGGCCATCACAGAGTTACAGAAGATGTGAAAGATGTCACTTCCCACATTAAATGAACACAATCTCCTTAGACAATAAAGTCAGTTCTGTCCTTTCTTATTTAGTTCCTCTGTGTTATGTGACCTGTCCAGCCTGTCCCTGATGTGGACCCCTACTTACTTGTACCAGTACTTCCATATCCCAAAACCATGAAGTGAATGTTAAGTTAACTGGTAATTGGTTGTTTTGGAAATGTAGCACTATTATAGAAGCAGTGTTGAGAAAATAGTTGTCCAAATGTGTTTTTTACTAAAGATATTAAATAAATTTGGTGGCTGCCACTGTCATTGTCCAACTGCCTTTAGGTGTGCACATACATATCTCCTTTTTTAATAAATTCCACCAAATGCTTAGTTTTACCTGAATGGGCCGCAGCTTGCGGTTTCATGTCTTTAGATATAAAACACATTCTTCTGAGGGTGCTGGCTCTTACTGATGACTTGTCTTTACTTTATAGATCTGTTCATGGATTTGTTCAGGGGTAATGGAGGCTACTGCATTGCTTGGACTAAACTGTTAATTAACATTTGTATCTCACCTTTGGTCAGCGTTTCAGCCTGGATTGCCAAATGCCACAGTCTTCTAGTATC
The DNA here is from genome assembly GCA_026402145.1 of Polypterus bichir lapradei. Lineage (NCBI taxonomy): Eukaryota > Metazoa > Chordata > Cladistia > Polypteriformes > Polypteridae > Polypterus > Polypterus bichir. The sequence continues at coordinate 18,955,243 of JANRMT010062838.1, read as the reverse complement.
ATAATAAATTTTTTACATTACCAATGTAAAGAGTTTTAATTTTAATATGACAGTAAACGTGTTTAAAATGTCTAAGGGTTAATATATAGAAAGCTTTGTAGAGAGATGGGCAGCATAACCATTTTGTGCTTTATGGGAATAGATGGAGCTCACAAGCAGAGTTTATTAGGTCGCTAGCAATAGACACAGGTCATCTGCACACAGTTTCCATTGAAAGGAAGATATACTGATGAAGGAAACCCCTCAGTGACAACTATGCCTAGATCACCTCAAGTTACAAGCTGATATTATTGCAGGTAGGAGAACATGATAGCAACTAATAATGCTTTGATTTTATGGATAGGCAGTAATGAATTGAATTCCAGAATTTTCTCTGTCTTTGTTGTGCAATCTGAGGCTTCTGGAATATACACAGAGCCTGGAAAATAAGGTTTGTGTGAATTTTAAATTGCACCAGAAATCTTGTTCTTGTGCAAGTGAAAATATATCAGTCACATTGCTGTAATTTAAAGAAGTTTATGTAAATCGAAGCAGTTTGAAGACACTTAGATTTGAAACATAGATTGTGTCTTCCCTATAAAATGGTGGACATTGAGTTCTGTTAGTCCTGTTTAGGACTGGAATTCTACTTTCCATCCTTTACAGTATCTGTATGTCATATATTGTGGGTCATGAACTCTGATGATGAACCCTAAGTATGATTCTTATCAGCCAGAGGAGGAGATGTCATGACACATTCAATAACCTCCATTACTCAACTGTCCGTGTTGATTTGAATTTCTGCTCATCTTTGAAATCAGTCTTGCATTGTTTCTTGTGCTTTACATTAATTTTGATTTTTATGGATTCTTCTCTGAGGCAATTCAGTTAGTCCATGTTTAGTCATTTATTCCAGATTTGTGTACATGTTTCTTAGACATTTCAATTCTTTTGTGGTTTCTTTTCCAGACTGGGTACAAATATGATACTGTGGCCTTTGTAAAAGAGCAATCATCATAAAAGCAAAGACAAGCTGTGTGAAGTTCTCATGAAGAGAGTATTATAAATAAGTGTATGCATACTCATCAGTGATCTCCTGGTTGCACTGAAAATGAAGCCTGTTAACTAGAGAAAGAAATTGCTGTTACTGTTTAGGGGAGACAAAGATGGAACCTTGGCTTAAACAAGCAAACTAAAAAAAAATGTTAGTTATAAGAGAAACCTGCTGATGTTTAGCCAGCAGCATGCAACTATTTTTATTTATCATTTACTTTTTACAATATAAATTGCACAGAATTTAGTTATTTTATCTTGTGCTTGGGGGAGTGGCAGTGTAGATAATTAATTATTATAAAACTTGTTTTCAGGACAGCTGCCTGGAGTTAATGAAAACCTGTTTCAGTATATCCTTTAAGTGGAAGGGTCCTGCTGTAAATTAGGGTTTCAATACTGGGACACATACCTGCACAATAAACTCTGATGTTTGCTGGGCTGGCTGCTTCACTGTCTAAATAGACTGGAAGATGTATATAGTAATGGGAGCCAAAGGTCTGGAGCTTACAGCACAGTTAGAGTGACAGCAAGGGTGAGTCACTATCAATTTGCGTTATTTAGACCATGCTTCTTACATGTTTAAGCTACGGTTTACCAAAATATTTGGCATCCCTTATTGGACTTTATTCATAGTTGTTTCCTCTTCACAGTGTGTGAAAGCTTGAGGGTGCCAGAGAGCCCCAATCCCCAACACAAACATACCAAGACAGTCCTGGGTTCAAATAAATGGGTGTTTATTACACAAGTACCTCACAAAAAGCACCAAAGCACAAGTTATCTCTCCTCCAAACACCTCTCCTCACTACACTGCATTGCCCTCCTCCAGTTGAGTGTTGCTAACCCTCCTGCCAGCTCTGACTCACTCAGGGCTGTTGCCTGTTGGAAGTACTTCTGGGTCACAGGGAAGTCCCACATAACAGGGAGTTCATCTCTCTGCAGTGCCCTCTTGCAGCACCCACTGACCCCAGTAAGGCAGTGCTGCCAGACTACAATTCCCAGGATTACCTGCTGGTTCCTGAATGGGTGCCAATATTAAGGGCCGCTGCCACCATGTGACTGGAGGAAATAAACATCCCCCAGAAACAGTCCTTCCCTGTCGTCCTCTTCTATCCTGGTCTGTGGATGGTGCTACACATACCGTATATCTGTTCAGGGTGCCTGTCCATTCATCTGGGGCTGCCCACCCAGGTAAGGAACCACCTTCTGTACTGGCTGGGATGTCCGCCCATCCATTAGAGAAGCCTTGTCCTGGTAGGAGATCTTTGCCTCTCTTTGTTGGGATGCCTTTGTGTCTATCTGGGGCCTCCTGTCCAGGTAAGGTACCTCTGTGTCTCCTTGTTAGGATGCCTGTCCATCCCGTGTGCTACCTACAAGTGTCAAATGTTTGTTATGTTAGAATTTCACAAGATGATTTCAGGACTAAGTTTAAAACATGTTTGTAATGAATGTTAAAAGTGTAATAAGAAGTTTAAATACAGAACATTATAAATGTACCATTACAAATTATTGCCAATTAACCAGTAATCTGGTGCTTCATCACTTTTTCATAATATGTTATATTTAAAGACTGTGCTATTTTTACTATGTGGAAGGTAGGATCTTTATTAAAAGAAACCTACCCAGCTTTCCTAACCTTCCAGTTATATGTATGGTTAACAATGAAGATGCAGGCAGCATTGCCACACATTCACTCCTAGATGATCTGATGTAACACTGGGATAGGGACCATCGAATTACATTTTCAGGAAATGAATGGAGCATGTCCTTTATAAAGTTGCTCTCAGCATCAATTTGTGCAAAGCATGATGTAATTGAGCTAACAACTATACATCTGCTATTGCGACTAAGATTATCCAAAACATATCCGAGATTTGAATTGTAAAGAATGTCATCAGGCTTTCGCCCCACTAGATCATATGTTTTGGGAAAGCTCTACATTCATATCATAATGGGGGAAAAAAGAGTCTTGCCTTATCTGGACAACAGTCTCTCACAACAAAATTCTGTTGTGATATCTTACATTCTACTGCTCACTTTTTGTTTTATTGTATTGTGTTGAAAGAATCTTAACCCATCTTCCATCCTTAAGTGGGATTCGTGAGTTTGTAACGTTAATTGATCTGTATCTTATTCATGTCAATGTGATGTATTAAGTTACTAAAGTTAAAAATCAAAAGTGATGGCTGTTTATAGTATATTAATTTCAACGTGAGTAACAGGGCAGGCTGCTTTCTTGCATTTGCAGTTGGAGTAACCTGCCACTAGCTGCCATTGACAGAAGATACACAACACAGTGGAGCCCGAACTGCAGGATTCATTTAGTGGAACATTTCACTAAGGTATAAGGGGTACTTGAGATATAGGAACACGTTCTTTAACTCACAGGATTCGGGAAAGTTAAATAAAGCAATGCTATTCAGTCCCTACGGTGTTAATAAAGTCATGAGTTCTATAACTTTTGCCAGCGTAATGGAGGGGAAAAGATTTGTACCATTTTGAATAGCATATTTGAAATACTGCTATATTCTATATTTTTTATATAATAGTGTTTTTGTTTATTGCTTTGCAAATAATTTTGTGAACATGTTTTCTGTGAAAGGGATATATGAATTAAAGAATGGCTCACTATTGCTTGCATTTTTACATGTCTGACTGTGAAACACTGAGACTTTTATTCATTTGCATGTATTCTTCTCAGCCCTTCTCCTTGGTAGTTAAGTGTTGCAATGTGTTATGAGTGCAAATGTTTGTCTCTTCTTTGTGTATTTTGACTATTAACACTATGTAGTTTTTAAAGAATAATGGGAAACACTCTGCATATGTTCATATTTGTATGATGATGTGTGTACAGCCTCTTTGCATGCAGTATATATTTATAGTTTCCCATGGTCCCTGGCAGAAAACAGTGGTTTGTATTACACAATGCAAATTGTAACACTGAAGAGAAAATGATTGGCACCAAAAAGGGTAAGGATAAAGAGGACAGAGTCACATCCAGCTCCCAAGATTTATAATTATGAGGTATTGTAACTGACTAATGTATGTCTAGGGATTACACAGTAATTTATAATAAAAATAAATGGCTTTGTTCCCACCTGATGAAGCAGCACCCCTTAGGGACTGCTGTGTTTGTCATTATGTGACATTATTGGCCCATTGAGTGAGCTCTGTGGGAATTTTCAAGCTTCATTATGTGTAGGGCCAATACTCGATCAGCCGGAAACCATATTTGAAGGCAGATGAAACTGCTGCGGGCTTCCTAAACAGCTGTCAGCAGAATTTGGCTAGCTGACATGGCTAGAACAGATGGGACATTATTTGTATCCATTAATATGTGGCTTTGACTTGTACCATTTTACTTAAATAATGAAACACATACTGTCCAGTTCCTATGAATATCAAATGGGGGACAAAGTAAAATAGCAAATCTAGCTGTAATTCTTTCAGCACAGTGTTTCCATATTGCACGTTGTTGCTCATAGTAAATTCCAAGTGATATTTAATTTTCCACAATAGCACATTTAATACAGTTTGCTCCAACAGTCCTGCTCTTATTGTTTGTTTTTATAGAACTTCAGTTGATTTTTCTTATGCCAAACTGATATTTTCTTTTTATTGATAGTTGTCATATCAGAGGCTGTATTGGTGTTTGACTGCTTGCATCGTCTGTCTTGGACATCTTTTTTTTGGGCGCAATCACTTTTTAAGATAACTAGAAATTAGCTATGCCTTTTTAACAGACTAGCGACAGAGTCCAAGATTAAATTATTATAAATGATTTTTTGGCAGCAGATCAGTGAAGACTTAAATGTTGTTAGAGAAAATGGTATCCGAGGTAACCCTGGAGTTGAGTGCCTGTGTATAAAAGGTCTAACTGGTGTTTATCAGCCAGTTTCATGGAACAACCTATCTGGTTATCATCGAATGGGCAACATCAGTGGAACACATAGGATTCAGCGCAGGCCTACACCCCTTTCTCATGCTTTAGAGGCTTTTAATTCGTGCTCTTATGAATTCTTTATGTTCTGTGGGTAAACTGAGGACCCACTTGCCGTATGGCACATCTAATAAAATGGTCAGTTGTAGTGTGTTGATGGCCATTTACATTTATATTAGTGAACCTGATTTTTGGAAATTTAAATAGCAAAATGATTAGAACTTTTATATAATTAATTTAGTTATTTTCAAAATGAAGGGATGCTTGTGTCATTTTGCAGTGACACCATCTTTTGTGATTCTATCTTCTTGGGAAATTAGTATTTTTGTTTGAAGTAGAGTAATAATATGAGGCAAGATGCAGGTTGTTCTGGACATATTCAATTGACAGCAGAAATTTGTACAAGTTTGACTAACCTTTTCCTTGGAAACATATTTTCATATTTCCGCATAAACAGGAAGTGTTTTGTTATTTTATTGTGGTACCAATTTTATTTCAAGATTTAATTTAATTCAAAAGCATCACCTCTGTATTTAGCTACACTCTTCAGAAATATTGCCAATTTTGTAATTGTTAATGAGATATTTATTTCTAATGAAAACCAGTCCAAAGTTTTGAAAAATATTTGGCCATTTATTATAAGCAGTATTTAAAAACAGCCTATACCAGCACTGGATTAATTTCCATTTCTTTGATTGACTAGTTTTCCTCAATTTCCTTATTTCTCATTTCACATTTTTTGTGCCTCTATAGAAGTGAAGCCCATTATTCAGAAAATGCACTGCTTGATTTATTTTTTTATTCCTCCACGCTTCACCTCAGCCATACTGTATCTCTTCGTTGCTGTTTTCTTTGCCTTTGCTGCTTGCATGGCTTTCTGCCATGTCCCTTTGTTACCAGGATCAGCATTCCACCAGTACTTCTGCTAGTGTCATACTGATACTTTTTCTGTAACATTTTTCTTAAAGGAACATTTAATCAGTAAGAAAAATCAAGCTTGGTGTTTCCAGTTTAACTTTTTTCATACTATGTAAAGACTAACTTCTCTAACTTATAGTGACTTGGATAAACTGCTCCAACTTGGTGACACGTCTGTGTTTTTTTGCATCTAAAATAGGTTTGGATTTCAAAACTGTACGTTTTTTTAGCCATTCTTTTTTGCATGAATGTTTTGCTGTGTTGCAACTCAAAGCAAATTAATCATATTTATTTGTAACATATATGAGTAACATACATATTTTATGTGCAACAACATAACTTTAAAGATGGATTATGTATTTGAAATTGTTGCCTGCGAGTTTTCTTTACCTGATAGTACATGCTTGACAACTCCATAAAGTCTGTTAGGTTCTTGTTGGCCATTTTAAGACTAAATGCATATTTCTTCCGCCACAAATACAGTTGTTGACTGCACTGCTCAGAGGCTACCATTTGGCTGTTGCAAAAGAAACAGATAAAACACATTTTTCAAACGAAGCATTTAAAATGTACTTTTATGCCAAGTGAGAGATCCTGATGTTTTTGGACATGGGTCAGCAAGGTTCAGTTATTATTTAGCTTTTCTCCACAAAAACTAGACATATCTTAATGCAATAGTTCTGCTTTAAGGTTATTTAATGAATGTGATCACTGAATCTTGGTTATTCCTTAAAGAACCAGTTTAATACACATGAATACATTATTGTCAGGAGCAAAAGTAAACTCATTCAACTGCACAGGGCAGCATGTATTTAATGAAACAAAAATATACACTTTACATGCATCATATACATTACTGCAGTGTAGGTCAGAAAGTTTAGGAATGCTTAGGAATGTAGAAATGAAGATGCACCCAAGAAGAATCTGTAGAGGGATCTTGAAATTCTGAGCAGAACACTAACATTTAAGGTGAATCTTTAACATTAGAACTATTAGAACAATCTGGACAAGAACAGACCATTCAGCCCAACAAACCTTGCCAAGTCCTTTCACTTTCAATCCCAATAAACAAAGAAGAGACATGTCATTATTTATTTTTGGCATTATAAAATCACACAGATTTTTATTTCATTTATTTATATTTTATTACCCTATTGCTAACTTTTGCTCAAAAAAGTAATGTGGCTGTATATTTGACTTTCTCCGATAATCTTAATGCCAAATTAATGCACCATCTGTTGAATATCCATAATTAGTGTAATTAGGAAGATCAATTCAATTGTTGAGCAAAAAATACAAACTCAAACTGAAAATAAATTGTTAGTGATACAGTTTAACAGAAGACTGATACATGAAAATTAAATAATTCACACAAAAGAAAACTACTTAGGTTGCTGTTTTTATTACCACTTATGATGTTTCAATGCAGCGTGGAAATAGTGTCAAATGAACGGATGAGGGCTTACAATGTGCAGACTTGTTGTTTTTTGTGAATTAATGGTTGGTGTAGTTATCTGACCACTGGCAAAGTACAAGTAATTTTAGGGCACATGGTACATAGGTGAAAGTGTGTTTTGCAATACAGAAGGTTAAGGCAGCTGTTATCTCCTTCCACATGCTGCTTGCTGCGCTAAATACTATATGCAGTCGAACAGCAAACATTTTATAGAGCTTTGTTAGGAGAAACCTTTTAGCTTTGGAGGCTGGGAGAGCTTTTTGCAGGAGCTGCAGTAACAATCATGGAACTGCATATAAAGAGGCATCTTCAGATCTTGTTCTGAACTGTAATCTTGGATAAAACCAAACTATCTGCAAACAGCAGAGCTGCACAAGCCTGTTCTTCCATTTTCTTTTTTTTATTTCACTTTTTCCCAGACTCACCACCTCAAGGCAACATGGGTAGAGTTGATGTAATTATGCTTAGAAAGAGCATGGAGTTGTGGAAAATCAAAGTGCTGAACATCACAATATTAGCTTTTTCCTATTGATATTACATAAATATCAAATCTAAATGAAAATTCAATGTATTGCCCTAGTGATGCCAAAAATTAGGAAACTAGGAAAATTTGCTGTGGTTACAGTGGCCTTGTGTGTCCAGCTCAACATGTTGCCACCGTAACCATCACCAGAATAAGCTCATCAGAAGTAAGATATGGACCAAATTATGTGCATGGATTAAATTATTATTCTCCAACTTAGTAGCATCTGTTTTTGTAAACAATATGTCATGTTACTTTATAAACCACGGTGGGGTGCTGCAGCCCTTCCCAGCTAGCATAGGGCACAAGGCAGGAGCAAATCCTGGAGTGGGTGCCAGTCCATTGCATGTAAGCATTATAAATTCTATATATATTGTTCTATTATTTCAGAGTCAGGAAGAGCTACCTTTTGTTGCCAGTACTATTCAAACATCCACCATGTCATCTCAGTTGTGAGGAGCAGATCATAGATATGTGATACAGTACCTGCCAAATAATACAAAGGGAACACAACATGTGTTTCATCCTAATTGGGGCTCATCAGGTGTAAGCACCTTTGCTTTCCCTCATGGGGAACTTGGTTCAGGTTGTGATTCAGACCTATGAATGTAATACTCCGATCTTCACCCTGGCTAGGAAGTGAACCAGCTGCCATGGAGCAACATCAGAGGCTTTGCCTCAGGCCTGGCATCCAAGGTTTGCTCCCTGTAAGAGAAAGCAAATGTCCATACACCTAATGATTTCAGTTAGGGTGAAACATGTGTCGCTTACTCTTTGTATTATTTGTGAGGTATTGTATCACATATATATATATATATATATATATACAGGGGTGCTGGTCATAAAATTAGAATATCATGACAAAGTTGATTTATTTCAGTAATTCCATTCAAAAAGTGAAACTTGTATATTAGATTCATTCATTACACACAGACTGATGTATTTCAAATGTTTATTTCTTTTAATTTTGATGATTATAACTGACAATTGAATAAATCAACTTTGTCATGATATTCTAATTTTATGACCAGCACCTGTGTATATATGTGTATATATATATATATATATACAGTATATATATATATATATGGTTATAATAGTTTTTACTGTCAAATAATGCAAAGAGTATGCGACATGTGTTTCACCCCAATTCTGGGCTCATCAGGCGTACACACTCACTGCACTCCCTCTCGGGAATCGAACCTTGGGTGTCAGCGGGCGAAGCCTCTCACGTTGCGCCACGGCATGTGGTTCGTTTATTTGACAGTCTGTAGATCGTAGTAATTACATTCAATGCATTTGTAGTCTGAATCACAATCTGATCGTGTGGGTGGTTACCTACCAGGTAACGCTTGTGGTTGGTCAGCAAGTCGGCTAATGTCCGCCACGGTGCCCTCTTTCAGTTGCGAGAAGCAGATCATAGAATGGTTGAAATAGTTTTTACTGTCAAATAATGCAAAGAGTACGCGACACGTGTTTCGCCCTAATTCTGGGCTCATCAGGCGTACACACTCACTGCACTCCCTCTCGGGAATCGAACCTCGGGCGTCAGTGTCATATATTATATATACTAATAAAAGGCAAAGCCCTCACTGACTCACTCACTCACTGACTGACTCACTGACTCATCACTAATTCTCCAACTTCCTGTGTAGGTAGAAGGCTGAAATTTGGCAGGCTCATTCCTTACAGCTTACTTACAAAAGTTGGGCAGGTTTCATTTCGAAATTCTACGCGTAATGGTCATAACTGGAACCTATTTTTTCGTCCATAGACTATAATAGACTTCTGCTCGATGCCCGTGGGAGGCAGAGTTACGCCTCCCACGTAATTTAGTACCTGCCCATATAAGGCCATCCGTCAGCGGCAGTCCAATAGAAACACTGCCGCTAAATATTCACGGGTGAAGGACTGTGCTTATGCAGAGGAAGATGAGATGGTCAGGGTGGTGTTTGGCACAAACTCGGCGAAACTGCGAGAGAAACTTTTAAGTGCCGGGTCTTAGCTAACATTAAATACAGCCGTGGACATCACACGAGATGGCACCAGCACAGCTGGGAACCTTCGATGCATGTATACCGAGCGGCTCACGTGAAATGACGCAGTGCACAGACAAAAAACAACAGTTCCAAAGAGTGCTGAACAAAAACCGAATTACACAATTGAGAAGGCAGCAAAAAAATATGAAGCGTGTGATACATACAAGCATATTCATAAGTGCAGCTACTGCGGAAACAAAGCACACGGTGGAAAAAGTCAATGTCCCGCTAAAGGAAGACAGTGTAAAAAAAAAAAACCCATGCATGCAGTGTGTCACGTCTCAGATAAAGAGGAAGACGAGCTGTTTACTGATGCAATAAGAAACGATTCAATGAATGAAACCTGTTATCTTTACAACGATTGACAAACACGGAATGTAACTTGAACACAACACATCGTACAAATACGAACCTGATTGAAAGAAATAATGATAATCAAATCCTTGATGAAAGCAACACTCAATAACACTCACAAAACAATTACTGTATATTGACAATCATGTTACGTTATTTTTAAAATGTTCCCTTTTCTTTTTCATAACTTCTTTAACACACTACTTCTCCGCTGCGAGATGTGGGTATATATATATATATATATGTTTATATATGTATATCTATACCCCGATCTACATACTCTCAAATGGACAAGTCACATGCCGTGGCGCAATTGTAGAGGCTTTGCCTTTAGCGCCGACATCCGAGGTTCGATTCCCGAGACGGGATGTACTGAGTATGTACGCGCGCTTCACGATTCATTTTACCCTCGCATCCCCTTGGTTTGAGACGTATGAAAAATATGCGGTTAACGCAGAATCATGTTACTTTTTTTTTAAAATGTTTCCTTTTCTTAGCACAAGCACAGCTGAGAAGCTTCGATGCATGTACTCCATAACGCGTTAAAAAAAATAACGCATTTAATCACACTTTCAAATCCAAGCAAAGGGGAACTTTTGTCAATGCATGATTTCCTGGTACATCGATTACATTGATACACACATCAGAGCTACAAAAATGTTAGAGTCGGAATAAAGCGCGTTGCTACGACTGATCGGAGGAAAATTTCATTTCAAGAGACTACCCGACCGAAGCCTTAATAAAAGCGTGGTTTTGTGCACACTGAAAAGCAAGCAAAATTAGATGCATTACAGAAAGCGGACTTTGTGGCTCTTACTGGGGATCATTGGACTTCCGTGACCGTTAGTAATTCTAATTACATCTAATTACAAAATGTTCAATGATCACACTGTTTTAGCCTAATGTACAAAATAATTTTGGCTAAGGTTACTCAGAGTTTAAAGATTAAGCTGGTCAAATTACCTTTTATGTTTCTGACTTATTTTTTTAAGAAGAAAAACTGCACTTTGTGTTGAAATTTTGGTTATTATTATTTAAAGACAATACCATTCTGAAATGTACTTAAAGTACTTAAACTACCATTTTATTTTTAAGTCTGCCCAATTTTAGCCAGGGATGATAATTTTGTTTCTGTTTTGAATTGAAATGCAGTTTAAAAGCATTTTTTTTTTTCAGAAATTAAAAGAGCTTGAGTTTACAATATTCATG
>JANRMT010062838.1:18895706-18938775 GCA_026402145.1 Polypterus bichir lapradei | reverse complement strand
TATATATATATATATGATGTGTATATATATATGTTTATATATGTGTGTGTGTATAAATATATATATATATGCCAGCAACACTCATGACAATGACAAAACAATTACATTGTCAATCATGTTACGTTATTATTAAAATGTTTCCTTTACTTTTTACTTCTCCGCTGCCAAGCGCGGGTATTTTGCTATATATATATCAATCAATAACGTAACAATCATGTTACGTTATTTTTAAAATTTTTCCTTTTCTTTTTCATAACTTCTTTAACACACTACTTCTCCGCTGCGAAGTGCGGGTATTCTGCTAGTATAGATATATACTGTATATATATACTGTGTGTATATCCTCTTTAATAAAACCCCTGTGTGCGTCCAGGTGTCCATGTGTGTCTTCTGGTGAAGTGCGCATGCGCGGGGCGAGATGTTTTCAGTCTCTCCCTATGCATTCCCTGTGCAGAGAGAGAGACACACACAGGCGCGTTCATGAGAGAGACACACACACACACAGGCATGCGAGACACACACAGACACGCGAGAGACACACACACACACACACAGAGGTGCACGCATGCATTGTTGCAATGTTACTTTTCTTGGTGGTTTATTAAATTACGGATTTTTCAAATGTTCATTTTTTTTCCTGTGCTTAAAACTCATTAAAAAAAAGTGTTTTTAGCGAGCGGTTCGTAGCGCTATTGCACGAACTCTTGCAGTGTTAGTTTTCTCTGTTGTTCAAGGTTTTCTCAGTATTATTCCATGTTTTTACATTTAGTTTACTACTACGCTGTGCATTCTATGGTATTATTAACTATATTTGTGCTTAAAAACTTACATAAATATATATTTACATACAGTTCGTACGGTCTGGAATGGATTAATTGTATTTACATACAATCCTATGGGGGAAATTACTTCGGTTAACGACCAAATCGGGTTTCGACCAGAGTTTTGGAATGAATTATGGTCCTGAGCCGAGGTTCCACTGTATTTCTGTCAGAGAAAATTACAGGCATTTTACGGAAATACAAACCAGTATTACTGCGAGAGAAAATTAAAGGCACACAATACAGTGACGCATATTACAGCCACATACAAGGTCCCTTGCCATTTGATATAGACTGTTCCTACTAATGTTTATGCACTACTGTTCTAGCGCCCGTTATTGTAACGGGCTTAATGTCTAGAATATATATATACTAGCAAAATACCCGCGCTTCGCAGCGGAGAAGTAGTGTGTTAAAGAAGCAATGAAAAAGAAAAGGAAACATTTTGAAAATAACGTAACATGATTGTCAATGTAATTGTTTTGTCACTGTTGTGAGTGATGAGTGTTGCTGTCATATATATATATACTAGCAAAATACCCGCGCTTCGCAGCGGTGAAGTACTGCCTTAAAATTTTTATTAAGAAGAAAATTAAACCTTTTTAAACTGAGGGAAAATATACCAATAATTATTTGTTAAAGATCTCTTTGTATGCCACGTTGTCAGTTCGGCCCTCCAGTTGCAATATGACCAAGCTGTAGCTGTGCGCTGAGCTTACTCTTGAGCATGCAACGTACAGTTGGCCATGTGAACAGTAATCTTGTTTCAAATCTCACAGCTTGGATTGCTGCTGTCATAATCGGTTTGAGTTTCATGGTTTGTTTCAGTTACGACAGTATTTGTAGGACTTGTGTTGAAGAGACATTCGGCATCTGTCAAGTGTTGTAAGTATACAACCAGTTTCATTGATAACTTCACATCCAGCTTTTGAGAGTTTAAACATTTCTAAACATCAAAGTGTCCACTACTGAAATCGTCACCTGTGAAGCTAAGATGTTTAAGAGGCATTGGCGGTTGTCCAAAGGTGTAAAATATTTGGCCATTTCGGTACACTTAAGCATTTCACTCTTCTAGTGCTCCTGTGTAGCATAATTATCTCCTGTACCGTCATCAGTCCACACCTTGAACCTGTCCCAGTCATTCAATACATAAGACACAATGTTCCTCCGGATATCAATAGTGAGCCTGATATGGCTGTGCAATATGTAACAAAGAGAATGGAAAGGCAGGTGCCATCTCCGGGCATGGAAACCACTTGGTAAGTGACAGTTCTTTGATCGATGGTGATTACCTCGATAGACATGTTAATGGGGGTACGGTTGGAATGATAAAGGAAATGGGTACCTGAACAATGTAAAGTAAGTCTAAAATACCTATACAATAACTATAATCGTAATAAATGAACAATAAAACAGCGGAGAAGCCGTGGATTAAATAAAAAGGCTGTAGTTATCAGCAGGGAGACGTGAATACCGTGGCGAAGCAAGGAAGGGAATGTAGAGACTGGAGCGACAGACGGCCTTATATAGGCAGGCAGCCAACAACGTGGGTGACCGAGCTGCAGGCTATGGACGTATATATGTACGTAAGTAGGATTCAGTTAGTGTTGGGAACCCGCGTACCAAATTTCTTGAAGATGGGCCCATAAGTAACAAAGACCATTGAAAAGTTCAATATGGCAGCCAACAGTGGCATCATATCACCGAAATAAGTACCAAATTTCAGCCTTCTACCTATGAATAAGAAAGTTCAACATGGTGGACGTTGTTGACCATTACGCGTAGAATTTTGAAATGAAACCTGCTTAACTTTTGTAAGTAAGCTGTAAAGAATGAGCCTGCCAAATTTCAGCCTTCTACCTACACGGGAAGTTGGAGAATTAGTGACGTTGGAAACTTCAATATGGCGGCCGACAGTGGCATCATACCACTGAAATAAGTATGTACATCGGTTTTGGTTAGCGCAGGGAAGCCACCTACCAAATTTCGTGAAGATGGGGCCATAAATAAGAAAGTTCAACATGGCGGACATTGTGAAAATTAGTGACATTGGAAAGTTCAATATGGCGGCCGACAGTGGCGTCATACCATCGAAATAAGTACATACATCGGTTTCGGTTAGCGCAGGGAATCCGCCTACCAAATTTCGTGAAGATGGGGCCATAAATAAGAAAATTCAACATGGCGGACGTTGTCGACCGTTATCGACCGTTATGACCGTTACGTGTAGAATTTCGAAATGAAACCTGTTTAACTTTTGTAAGTAAGCTGTAAGGAATGAGCCTGCCAAATTTCAGCCTTCTACCTACACGGGAAGTTGGAGAATTAGTGACGTTGGAAAGTTCAATATGGCGGCTGATAGTGGTGTCATACCACCGAAATAAGTATGTACATTGGTTTCGGTTAGCGCAGGGAAGCCGCCTACCAAATTTCGTGAAGTTGGGGCCATGAATAAGAAAGTTCAACATGGCGGACATTGTTGACCGTTATGACCGTTACGCGTAGAATTTCGAAATGAAACCTGCTTAACTTTTGTAAGTAAGGTGTAAGGAATGAGCCTGCCAAATTTCAGCCTTCTACCTACACGGGAAGTTGGAGAATTAGTGATGTTTGGAAAATTCAATATGGCGGCCGACAGTGGCGTCATACCACCGAAATAAGTACGTACATCGATTTTGGTTAGCGCAGGGAAGCCACCTACCAAATTTCGTGAAGATGGGGTCAGCCTTCTACCTACACAGGAAGTTGGAAAATTAGTGACGTTGGAAAGTTCAAAATGGCGGCCGACAATGGCGTCATACCATCGAAATAAGTACATACATCGGTTTTGGTTAGCGCAGGGAAGCCGCCTACCAAATTTCGTGAAGATGGTGCCATAAATAAGAAAGTTCAACATGGCGGACGTTGTCGACCGTTATCGACCGTTATGACCGTTACGTGTAGAATTTCGAAATGAAACCTGCTTAACTTTTGTAAGTGAGCTGTAAGGAATAAGCCTGCCAAATTTCAGCCTTCTACCTACACGGGAAGTTGGAGAATTAGTGATGAGTCAGTCAGTCAGTCAGTCAGTCAGTGAGTGAGTGAGTGAGTGAGTGAGTGAGTGAGTGAGTGAGTGAGGGCTTTGCCTTTTATTAGTATAGATATATATATATATATATATTTACACACACACACATAAACATATATATATACATATCTATACATATACACATATATATATACACACACACATATATATATATATCTACATATATACACATACATATACATACACACATACATACATACATACACACACATATACACACAAATACATATATATATACATACACACACACATATATAAACATATATATACATATACATACATATCTACATATATACACACACAGCTATTTCGTATCAGTGCAAGACGCTGCTTGTTAAAACGGATAACTCCCGCTCTTACGTGCAAGTCTGCGTGGATATTATGAACTATCGTATTTGTTCAAGTTCTATTTAAATTTTAAATAGAAGGAATTTTTATTTAGTCGACAGAAATATCTTTGGTAGGAATGGTAAAAACAGACAGGAATATTATTCCTGAATAAATCAACTCAAACCTTAAACAACTTATAATATTTTGCTCTCCATAAAAATATATCCTGTCTAAATTATACAAGTTAGAAATAAAGTAAACGTTAAAAGAACAAACATTCAAATTTCTTTACTCTTATGTAATTTTATATAAAAAATAAACTTAGATTTTAAATATCCCAAAAGATTTTGCTCTCCATAAAAATATATCCTGTCAAAATTATACAAATTCAAATATGAACATGCTGCATAACAAAACCTGGAAATATAAATAAAATGTGTTCCTTTCAGCAATAACAAATCAAATCATTCAGTTGTCTTTGCTCATATGTCATTTTAGAGCTGGACGCCTGGCATCTTTTTTTGGCCACAAGTTCGTTTATGTTTGGTGTGAGGTTCTGTGTTGTGGAGATTCTCAGGATGGACTGCAGGTGCTCATCAGTGAGGCGACTCCTGTGTGCTGTTTTGTTAGTCTTCATCACTGAGAAGAGCTTCTCACACAGATATGTGCTACCAAACATGCACAAGGTTCGAGCCGCATGTAGACGGACTTTTTTTGTTCTTCAAAGTCACCAAAGCGCCGTGCGCTCAGTTTATCAGCAAAGTGCGTATTTGCGAACACCGTAGTGACGACTTGGTTCAACATTACTTGGCAACAGGGAAAGTGGGGCAAGTTGCACTGGTGCATTTGTGTCTCCCATAAAAGCAGCTTCACTTGAAATCACTTTGTGATTGTGCACGGGTAAAAACATCCGCTGAAGTGTCAGATTCTTATTTAATTCTTCTGCTTTCTGTATCTTCTGCATTGCATTCAGGTCTTTCAGGTTACCATGATGTTTTGTCTCATAGTGCCGTCTTAGATTAAATTCTGTAATTACAGCCACATTAGCTCCACAAATGAGACACACGGGTTTAACGGCAATGTCAGTAAACATATACTCAGCCTCCAATCGGTTTTTAAAGGCTCTATTTTCAGAATCAACTTTTCTCTTAAGCATCGTGTGGGCTAGCTTCGCAATAACTTGCAAGCTAGACTTGATTAACGCGGTAAGTGTTCGGCAAGGCAGCTGAAGCGCTGCATTATGGGATCTGTAGTTTATTGTGTTACCAGCGCTTCATATACCCGGGCCATTAATAACAATAATACAGTATATAAAATGATCTCGCGGGCCGGATATAATTACACACTGGGCCGGATGTGGCCCGTGGCCCTTGAGTTTGACACATATGGACTAAATAGAACTTGAAAAGATATATTTTTTCGTACATCGAGCCCGCGTGCTAATGTGGTTTTGCCTGCATGCCTCAATAAGTGACCCTCCCCTCCCTCTTACTTTTTTACCGTTCATCTAATGAATACACTGAGTATGGCTTTACCAAAACAATCATTGATTGCGAATAAAGTATTCATTATTCGAGTATGTAGATCGGGGTATATATATACATATATATATATATATATATATACCCGCGTATCGCACCGGAGACGTAGTGTGTTAAAGAAGCTGTGAAAAAGATTCGTTTCTTACTGCATCAATAAACAGCTCGTCTTCTTCTTTATCTGAGACCTGACACACTGCATGCACTGCATCCTTTAGCGGGACATTCACTTTTTCCACCGTGTGCTTTATTTCTGCAGTAGCTGCAGTTATGAATAATATGTTTGTATGTATCAGACGCTTCATATTTTTTGCTGCCTTTTCAATTGTGTAATTCGGTTTTTGTTCAGCGCTCTTCGGAACTGTTGTTTTTTGTCTGTGCACTGCGTCAGTTCACGTGAGCCACTCGGTGTACATGCATCGAAGTTTCCCAGCTGTGCTGCTGCCATGTCGTGCTATGTCCATGGCTGTATCTAATGCTACCGAAGTCCCGGTACTTAAAACTTTCTCTCGCAGTTTCGCTGAGTTTGTGCCAAACACCACCCTGACCATCTCATCTTCCTCTGCATAAGCACAGTCCTTCACCCATGAATATTTACCCGTGGCAGTTTGCTATTGGATTGCCGCTGACGGACGGCCTTATATGGGCAGGCACTAAATTACAAACGCCAGCGGCAGCCTGTCTATGAACTTAATTTAAAGTGTAGGTTTACACTGTGCTTTGTTTCCGAAGTAGCAGAACTCATGAATATGGTTGTATATGTCACTCGCTCGCTTCTTATTGTTTCGCTGCCTTCTCAATTATATAATGCATGTTTTCTTAAGCGCTTTTTGGGCCTCTTCCTGGTTTTCTACGTACTGCGTGATTACGTGGGAGGCGTGATGATGTCAGACGAAACTCCGCCCCCACGGGTTTCAAGCTCATCTCCATTACAGTAAATGGAGAAAAACAGCTTCCAGTTATGACCATTACGCGTAGAATTTCGAAATGAAACCTGCCCAACTTTTGTAAGGAAGCTGTAAGGAATAAGCCTGCCAAATTTCAGCCTTCTACCTACACGGGAAGTTGGAGAATTAGTGATGAGTCAGTCAGTCAGTCAGTCAGTGAGGGCTTTGCCTTTTATTAGTATAGATATACAGTATATGTATAAATCCTCTTTTAAAATAATTAGATATAATTGTAATGATATTTGTAGCACAAAGGAGTTTCAAAAAAAAAAATCATTACAACAGTTTACTAAAGCAGAGGGAAGCATGGTATTACCTAACTACCTATTTTACTATGGGCTACTGAATAAACAAATTTAGAGACTGAAACTGTACTGGTTTGGTTAGCTAGGGAAAAGAAATCCTGTTCAGTTTCTTTATTATTACTAATTACAATCAATCTAAAAGTTATCCAGTGCTTCAACACTCTCTTCAAGCATGGCACCAGTGTAGAAGACATTTTACATCTGTGAAACTACTCTTAATTGCCCCCATGACGTTTTTTCCAAAACCCTTTTATCTTAATGTACAAAATATTTAATACATTAAAGAAGTTCTGCACTGGCATCTTTAGAAATTTGTATACTGATCATACA
This sequence comes from Polypterus bichir lapradei, assembly GCA_026402145.1. Lineage (NCBI taxonomy): Eukaryota > Metazoa > Chordata > Cladistia > Polypteriformes > Polypteridae > Polypterus > Polypterus bichir. Next base: position 18,931,416 of record JANRMT010062838.1, on the reverse strand, counting down.
TTTCCATCCTTTGAACATTTGCATCTAAAATAATAGGGGGCTCTGCCCCCTGCTCGCTTCGCTCGCCAACCCTCATGCTAGCACTATGTGTTAGTCATTTCCTGGACCTGCCGCTTGCAACGAATCGTGCTTTGCTTTTGGATAAACATGAATATCAACTCTGTCTTTGATATCTCTGTCTTTCAAAACTTTTATCGCTGACAGTTCGTCACATGTTGGTTTATTATATATGTGAGCATGATGCTTGGGATTTATATAGAAATCCAAGAAAACTTCTTTGTCCGGGTTTTTCAGATAAATTTCGTATAAAGTGCGATACTTTTGGACGTATGGATTTGTTTCCATTATTGGCTGTAAAATTTCTAATATGTCCGATGGTTTCACTCGTTTGATTCTACTGTATCAACATACATCACTTCTCCGTGATCATAAATATAAACCTGACCGAATTGTGGTTTTTGGTTTCTTTGAAATTAAACTTGTAATAGCTTTAATTGTTGCAGGACCCCAGATTCTCATAGCATAAATCGTGTAAATCTATGTTTTGAGTATTGAGTAATGATGCGAATGTGAACAGATTATTGTAGATTCGGATATTTTGCTTGTAGTGTTTGTGAATTTCACTTTCACCAAATAACAAATCTTTTAATTCTCGCAGATACGCCTCTTCATTGGGAAGAAACACTGCTTTTCCCTAATGGCAGCATGAATTAGACGATCTACAAGTCTCAGACTTAAATTTTAAAGCTGAACAATATTTACATACTTCTGTCATATCACCTTTGTCCATATATTCAATCTTTTTTCACTGTTCCGTTATTTCACCGAGTAATAATTTCCGTTTGTTTGCGCTAATGCAATCTTTACTATCAGTTTTCTGAGAATTTCAAATTTTAGTACTTTCATAATTTCTAACCTGCTCTGCATGTGTATTGCGCCAAAGTTTTTGAACCTCTTTATGACGTTCTACTTTGTTTTCTACTCTTTGTCTTTTATTTCCACCCCTGCTTGGACCTGTTAGGTTTTCAGTTCCACTTGGTCTGGCCTGATTATAACTTTCCATTTTTTCTGAATTTGCACTTAGATTATTATTGTTCTTTTTTGAATTCTTTTCTCTCCAACGCTTTTGGACCTCTTTTTGACACGCTGCCCTTTCTTTTTCACTTAGTCGTTAATGTTTTATGTAGAACATATAAAATTATTGTCCAGCTAAGGACTACATCGAAGGAAACAAATAGACTGAACAGGAACTGTGTCTGACAATAGCATTCACACAAATGAGAGGTGAGTGGACCGTGGGTGTGGTTAAATCTCTTTGCATAAAGTCTCGTCTCACTGAAACAGTCTTGTCCTGTCCCAGGATTTTTTATATAATAGAGAGATATTTCACCAGAAGCTCATTTGTTCAATTAAATGGAAATAATAATAATTATAATTCATTACATTTATATAGCTCTTTTATCACTACTCAAAGCGCTACCACACAGGGAGGACCCTGGGTTACTGTGAGGTGGTAGTGCTAACACTGCACCACCTGCATGGAAGTCAGAAATTCTGTTAAAAGTAGTGGTGGTGGAAACTATACTGTTTGGCAATTTATATACATATGCAGCATTTCTAAGCTCTGCCTCTCTATTATAAACAGTTCTCCAATGATTTGAGGCTGCACTGGGAAAGTGACCTTTCAATTACAATTTTAAATAAATAAAGTAAGTACTAAAATACTTAAGTATTTAAATAAATAAATAAGTACTCTCTTTATCAGTAAATCAACTAATTGTTGTACTATACATATATTTATCATAAATCATCTTACTACACACATAGCCATCTTGAACTGTGTTATCAAAATGTGGTACTTAGTTAGTATTAAGTATTAAGTTAGTAGTACTCCAGATATACCTAATATTCAGAATATTACTAAACAGGATAATATTGCCTAGTTAAAAATCTATTGTGATATATTACTACATTTCCCACTACATTAACTGAAAGAAAAATGGATTAATTTATCCAGTATAGTACAATGGAAAAAAAGTTGCCCAGTTCCATTTAAAATGTAAAAGAAATACATTTTCCATTAGAGGGACTGTTCAAAACTGCTTTAGAATTTGATGAGAATTTATTAATGTTGTCGTTAAGGAGGCGTGCTGAGCCTCTGGTACATTTTAGTCGCCTCGGTGTGTTGGAGTGCCAACTACATTCTGGGTCATTCCATTTCAAAGCTGTCCAGATGGGATAAGGATGATGTTGAAGGTAAAATTTGATAGAAATTGATGATATTACTCAGTTGTTATGCATGGGACTTACTGTGGTTCATAAAGCTAGTAAAGGAGAACAAAGTAAAATTTGGATAAAATATTCTTTCTAAGCATACTCAGAATGTTTTATGTTAGCATCCTGATAACATATGTCGTAAGAGGTATATCTTTTACTGTAGCAGTAATGTTTTTAGGAATTCTTTATTAAATGACATTAATTGCATCTTTATTTCTTAAGCTTAGGATGAAGTATTGCAAAAGAAAGTGTTCCATTAACAACATTTACAAAAATATAAAGTAGTGCAATCTAATATTCTAAACAAAGAGTATAATTGTTATTTAATTTATATCTGAGACAAATTAAACAGTTTAAATGTTCATAAATTCTCAGAAGATGCACTTACCAAAACATTGAAAAGCTCAGTGAACTAGGGTGGCAATGCATGGTTGGTGCTTCCTGCATATAGCATGTAGGTAGTCAGTTTACACACGTTAATGATGCACGCTAATCTTGCCAGTTGATTGTCTATAAACAGGTGAGGGTTGTCTTTTTTCTTTATCTCTTGATGCCATAGTTTTATTGAGATGGAACAGACTATGTCTTTGGAAAAGTAGAGCTCTGGAGAGATTTTAACATGCAGGCTACTGTCTGATACAGCAACCAAACTGGACGTATGAGCGTAGCCTAATTTAATTATTTTTGCTAATCCCTTTAGATTATTCTGTTTCTTTCAATGGGGAGCGCGTACAGAAGTTTTTCTAAGCATGCCTATTGACCTCATTAGCTGGGATGCAGCTTCAAATGACTGAGATTCTAAGTAACACTGCCTGAGGGTTAAATAAGCCTGATCTCAGTGTCACAATTAGTTGTGAGTATTGTTGCTGTTTATTTATTCTTGGATTCCTATTCGCCTTAAGGCTATTTTCATTTCTGGGATAAAAGTCCCTTGTAGTAGTTATTTACTGTTAAGCAACAGTAAACCTTCCTCTTTGTTCCTCCCACAAATGTAACTGTAGTTTATAACCTAAATTCTTTCTTGAGTTTTTTTGCCTGTGCTTTTAATGTAATTCACAGATACTGAGCATTCGTCAACTATCCTATGACAAACATATTTTTATAAATATATTTCAGGACTACAAGAAAAAGGCTTACCTGACACATGTTATGTGCATTCTGATGTCTTAATCATTTGTTGTATAGCCAGCAGTGTCGAAATATTGTACCTATACTGACAGGAGGCCCGTGGTAAAGCACACCTCGGTAGATGAAATTTACATTTAAAAGTGTTGATCACATATAGTTGGGCTGGTAACACCAGAAGCAGACCTTCCAAATGGAACTTCGAGGCAATTGCAGTAAATTTCATGATGACAGCAGAAATTGGAAAAAAAACTGCAACATGGAAATTTAACACCCTACACAAGCCCCACATGTTCCACAAATTTGGCACCTCAAGCAGTAGATTTCGAAAACAGATTCGTTTTTTCAGCAAAGTGAGAAGAGTTGTTCAATCCACCCTACCCATTAAATACGCTTCTAAAACCAGAGAATCATTCAGTTGATTGTGGATAGAATAACAATGTTTGGAGATCATGGCATTGTGTTGGCCGATGGCTTATGCTGTAGACTTCCTACATCCCCCAGTTTGGTACTGTAACACCTTATAGTTCATAAAATAAAATAATAGAACTAATATCTCTTTCACTGGATAATCTTATCAAATGTTGATAGCATATTGTTTGAAAGTGTTATGATGATAAAGAATATTTTAACAGCAATTGCTTTTATGTTTGTTAGATGCGTATCGCAGAGCAATGAATGTCAGATTAAATTTTTTAAATGTATTTCTTATTTTGTTTTGTTTTTTTTCCAACCCACAGGTGTCGAAAGCAAGTCCATTGCAGATAATCAGCAAAGGTTTTCCTCACTCCCAACCTACCTTCCTGTTACCTACCAAATCCAGAATGCAGACTCTTCATTCTTCCTGAAAGAGGCAGGCCAGGAGCTGATGAAAAATTCAAGTTTGCAGTCCCGGACAGAACCCTTTTTCATCCACTTGGCACAAAGTGTCCCAATTGTCAATTCTAGTTATAATAACATTTCAGTAGAAGCCTCTGTTCCTCTGGAGATGCTCCAGTCTTCCCAAAGACTTCTGGGGGACTCAAGTCAACTAACCTTTAACTGGAAAATCAGAGCTCATATTGTTGATGACAAGGTATACTTTGTCCGGCCCAGAGTTCAAATATTGTTTTACCTTGCTGGAAAGAGTTGGAGTAACAGTGATGTTCCTGACAAGCTACCATGCATTAATGTATATGCATTTCGAGAAACACAGGAGGTCAGAACAAGCTGTAGGCTGCAAGGCAATCCTGGATTGTGTGTCACTGAGCTAGAACTACTTACAGCTTGGTTTGGGCCACCCTTAGTGGTGCCTGGACGCAAAAAAACTGCAGAACAATGGGAAGGTACCAGTGTGCAGCTGTATTACACAGTCCAACCTTTGGATGGTACCAATGATTGTGCTATGGAGGATCCCCGCAAAGGCAATGCCATTCATCCTGGGCAAGATGAAACTATGCCCTCCATGCAAAGGATTGGCTCCGTCTATCTTTTTCATACCAAAGAAAGTCCCAAGTTTACAGAGCTGAGGCTGGATGAAAACATTTTGGTTCAAGTACCACCTAGTCCAGTCAGACAGGGAGATGTTGTTCGATTTGGTATTGGTGTAGGCAGCACAACAACTGTAGATCAGTTCACCATCAGGTAAGTGACATGAGCAATGTGAGTGTAGCAGAAGAGGCTTTTGAGTTGTCAAGAAGTGTGCCTAATTAGAATGTGCTGCTGTACTGCCTGGCCAGAAGATGATAGTGTAAAGCTTGTTTTAGCTTCCAGCCAGACAGTATTGGCATAAACTGTAAGCTCTTAATGCCCGAGTCAAGTCAAAAGGTTTCTGAAGTATATTTGTTGAATTTCATGCTTGCATATTATGAGCTACAAAGCTCTGAATGGAATTCTTGTTCTGGAAACTAGAATGTAAATGGGAAAAGGCCTTGTTTTTCTTATTTTCAGTTCTTTCCACTATAATAATATGCAGTATATTGGTCCATTGACCTTGTTTCTTTTGTATAAAGTTGGCATGGAAGGGTAAAGGAAGGTTTCCAAGGTAGTAGCTACCTATGCAAACTCACAGCGTATTTATGGCACATCACCATATTTTTAAATTGGCCATCTAAGACTGTCTTCATCAGAACAAAGTTTGGATGAACTGCTGCATGTTCACAAAATGCTTGTTTCATTTTAGAGACCCTTTTGGTAATAAAATGCAGTATCTCAAGTGCTTTGGGCTTGAATACAATCCTATACACCCCAATCAGTAATATATAGTAATAAATAAAGTTTTCATATTTTTGTTTATCCCTTTATATTATGTGAATCTCTTTTGTGGTGGTGTAAAAGTGTCAAGGAAAGCACTTTAACCCCTAAGGTTACAGATCAAATACAAAGCAAGAATATCTCAACACTGGCCAAGGTTAGCTGCCTCAACTTTGTTACCTTACCAGGGGCTAGAAGCCGCTCTGCTCAGGAGGCGTCCCTGCTTTTAGAAGCCAAGGGCTAACCACTACCCCTAACAGTACAATACCTAAATGGGCACAATTAGTCTTATTAGCAATCATTGGTCATTGCTAAATGTCTGTAAACGGGAAATCTTTAGTAAAGCATTACTCAAACTATTTTAATCATTAATAATGTTTATCTGAAGGAGAAGCCAGGTGTAAATGCTAGCTATGAAGACATACAACTTGAACGATTCAAACCGTGGTCACACAGCAAGCTTCATTTCAGGTGGCTGTGGCTTTGGTTTGCATTTTTTGGTTTCTTAAACCAGGCATCATGCTTGGGAGTGAGGAGGCCGTCTATAGGTGGCAAAGTCAGACTGAGTTGTCTTCTCTTTGGCAGTTGTTTCTCTCTCATCCTAGTCTTGGCAGTTACAACGTCTCTCTGGCGTTGTCCTGTTAAAATCCTTTGAAATTATAGGGTCTTGCTGACTGCCCTTTTTCACAATAAAGCCCTGCCTTATCTAAAATATTGTAACTGTCAAAGTTTGGAACAACCGATCAAGTTGATTAAGTTACTTTTGTCTAGACACAAAACCTATTCATCTTAAAGTACCATGCCTCTATTTTAAATATTCTTATAGACATTCACTCACTGGTCACTTTATCTAAGCTTAAATATATATATTCTAATAAACAGTGATCCTCTGTAACAATGTGTACTCAACTTCCCAGAATTCCTGCCTATGTCTATTATACATACACCTCAGAATTTTATCTACTTTCAAAATATGTCAGTCTTGGAAAACTACCTCATGTATATTAATGATTTAATGAGTTAATTTGCACCCAAGTGTACTTTCAGATACAGAATATATTGTTTGCAGAATGTCAGTTTATGAGCTCTAAGACATAGTCTTGGTGACACACTTTAAGAGCCATTATCTAAATAATTCTAAAATAATAACCCACTAAAGTAAAAGACACAAATTAAATATTACGAGTTGTATTTAGCATACTGTAAAAGCACAATTTTCCCACAGCAGTACAGAATCATGTTAATAGTTCTGGCATGTTGACTTCATGATGAGAAGTTGTGTAATCACAACATTTCAGCCCTTTTTAAAATTGGTGTTATTGGAGCATAACAGAAATACTTTTATTAAGCACATGTTAGTTTTACTTGACTTGTAAGGATGTTACAGCAAAACACATTGAGAATATTCTGAAGCAAACATTTGGCTGCTGAGATCTGAAAAGAAATCCAGACTGAGCTGAAACTTTCAAACTGATTTCACACTTTGCTTATGAATTATGGGGGCATCCTCCCAATTAAATACTTTAAACAATTTAAGAACCCATATATGGTGTATAGTATCTGGTCTTCTTAAATTTAGTGCTTGGCAAGATAACCTTTCCAGAGTGCTGTCCAGTGGAGACTACTTTTGGTTTCTGTGTGACTTGGAGTAAACCTAATTTATGTTTAGAGTTTGACTGTACATGTTTCCAAACTATGACTACATGTACACATTTTGCACATTTTTTTTATCTGTTAAACCTTTTTTATTGCTCTTGGCTGGCCAGTCTTTGTAAAGGTGCTGCAATGGTGACAACCTGCCCCAGTTTCTGTGGCAGGGCTAGGTTGGCTAGTTGGGGCTGTTCCCTACTGTGAGCTTGTGATTCTCTTTTTTCCTGAGGGATGTCATCTTACAGCTTAATGAGCACAAAATTCAAACAGCAGGAGTGCCTGTGAAACGCTAAGCTTTTTCAGCTTTAATTATTTTAGACCTCATGGCTCCATCAGAGTTACTCCCACATCAGCTTTTGTGGTTTTTATGAGTAACGGTGGCTCAGGTACCAGCTGTCACCTGCATTTTTAAGCGCTCTATTTAATTAGACAGAGCCTTTGGTTTCCCACTCTCAAAGGGTTTAAAGCAAGTCTCAAGTCTAAGGTTAGGCTCCTGTGAGGAGCGGCAGCCTTCCTTTGCAGTGTCTTCACGCTGTCTGGTGGCAAACAGCAGTTCTAATGATTTATGGTGCAGAGGGATTTTTAGCAGGATTATGTGACACAGAGCCCTTTGTGGATGTGATGTTATTCCACCGGATTCATCGATCTCAAATGCTGGCTGAGATGTGGCTTAAAGTCAATCAAGGCCTGCTGACAAGCCGCTTAAGGAAATGGATAATGCACATGTTGTTGTTTGGGCATGCAGATAAAAGAACTGCCGCGTTAGCTTTATAAAGCCCATCACGATCAATTGCTCTGGTTCCTGTAAGTAGCTCTAATCCTTGAACATACACCTTTAGTCCTCTGTGGTCACAGTCATGAAGGGGGAGAAGCATGTGCTGAGGCGTTTGTTGCTATCCGTGGCCATCTGACTGCTGTGAAAGCAAGTGTACTGGTGATGTAGCTGTATTAGACAAAACGTCTTGGTTGTATTTTTCTTCCATACTAACATCTTATAAAGCCAAACCTGATAAAGAGCCCTTTCTTGAATACTGTTTTCTGCTTACCTGATTCCCATCAAAATTTATGAACACGCAAGTAAATAAATTAATTGTGAAATGCATCAATAAATAAATAATAGTTATATATGAACATAAATAAATGTCACAAAATATTTCTTGTTGTTTATTTTGTTATGTATTTATTTATTAATTTATGCAGCACAAAATATGCTTTGAAAAAAACCTTTCAGCTTTGATAAGGTGGGCTCTAGCGAGTGCTATTTTTTGATTGGTAAATCTTCAGCAGAGTGGGTATAAATCTTCAGCCATTATGTGCCACATTCACAGCAGACTCTTCTGAGAGGTTGATGAATTCAGGGCTTCTTAAGATGAAGTAGCTGCTTTGTGCAGCAACTTTGGGCAACTTTTTCTTGCATTTGTATCAGCCATAGATGCACACAACTTTGAGCATGCGCTTTGCTTGCCTTGGGAATCCAGTGGCCCTGCATTATGCTCTAAATTAGCAATCAAAAAACAGCACTTTCTAGAGCCCACCCTCTCAGCATTGACAGTTGAAAGTTGTATGTTGCATCTAGTGTCATTGAATTCAATCAATGATGTAAAAATAAGCAGCACAGTACACTGGCACAATTACGTATCCAATGCGTACATATCATTTTGTTATTTATTTATTGTCACATTACACAATAAGGTTGCCGGTTTTAATGGAAGGAGTGCTACTCCTTTGGGTCCTTGAACAAAAGCCTTAACCTGCAATTGCTAAAGGGGCGCTGTACAAATAACTGACCCTGTGCTCAGACCCCAAACCTCTGAGTGTCTCCGGAGAGTAAATTAGAGTATGCGAAAAATGACAAATTCCTAATACAAGAAATTGTATATGGCGAATAACGGATTAAATATCACAAAATAATGTTTTCTCTCTTCAAATATAGGACAGATCTTGATTAATTTTTATATAATGTTTAGAAAATATCAAAATTTCAGTAGATTCGATGTGATCTCCTTTTTGAGCTCTACAAACAGTGGTGTTACTTGTCCTGCATTTTAGATTTAACCTCGCCTTTTGGTGCTGTTGATTGACCTTATAGGATTCCGTTGTGCAGGCCTGAAAACTGACTGGGACAGTTAAACACTCTTCTTTGCAGATTTATTTTATATATTCCAAGTCCCATTTAACATGTACAGAAGTATTAAGACTCTTTCTTTCCAGTCTGTAGTAAGATATATGGCGACTTTGCAGTTTTAGAGCTGTGACTGATTTTTGTTTTTTGTGTATGTATTTATATGAAGCCATTAGATACTGAATGTAATTTGAAAATGTAATACAATTTTTACAAATAAACTGAGTTGTATTAATCCATTAAAGCAAATGATCATTGTTATTATGTAATTAATTAACTGAGCAAAAGCAGTGGATGAGTTAACATGATGTTTTTATGGTCAGAAAAAAAATCTAAGGTTATTCCACAAATACTGAAACAATTCAAAGATTAAAAAAAAACAACTTTACTTTGGCCATCCATTTCTTTGACACAGATTTAATCTTCAGTTACTACATTTGTGCACTTTCTAAAACCTGCTTTCTCAGATTGAAGGTGGGTAAATAATTGTAGAATCTTGAACAATCTAGTTCATTGTGTGAAAGTGGCCATTGTAATGCTTTATGGTCAGAATGTTTAGTTGTACAGTATTAAAAGTGACTGATTTAATTTAAAAAATGGCAAGTATGAGAGCTATAACTAAGGGATATAGAAAAATAAATGTAACTCCAATTCTTACAACATTACTGTTGGTTTCGGGTAAACTTAGGCAGATATTTTAGGTGCAGTTTGCCTTTAGCATTTAAAATCTTGAATCATCTGCCTGCCGATGTTTAACAGGCTGATTTGGTCTCCTTACATAATTAAGGTTGCAATACTACTTTTTGTCAGTTCTTTTAAATAGTTGTAGGAATTGTTTAGTTTGTCAGTTATTTATTTCTCTCTCATTTTCCTTCTATTCTTCATATGCCATGGTATAACTGGAGTGGCTGTGTGATTACCAATGCAGGGCTTACTGTCAGACCTTAATGGTGTTCTGTATGGTTGTCATTATTTACCTGTGACTTATTTTCTTTTGACGTCTGGGGGAAAAAAATCTTTTGATGCTTTTTACAAAAATGTAAACTATTAGAAATAAATGATAGATGTTAGATGGCATCCCCCCTGGGTTGCAGTGGTGCCTCGGACTCCCACATGTGAGTTGGAGTTTGACGCAGCCCTTTTGGGTTCCATGGGCACTGCCAGAGGGTGCTGAAGGAAATGCTGAGCCCTTTGTTGCAGCACTTCCACCAGAGAAGATCATGGGAAACCTGGAACACCACCGGGTGTTCTGTAAAAGGAGAAGCTGCCAATACTCCAGGGGCCAGAGTTATGTGGAAGAGGACGAAGCTTGCTGAGTGGAGTGGAGTCAGAAGGAGAAAGAGAAAACTGTGCTGTGTGTTTTGTTTATTGTGCTTGTGCATTGTGCTGAGCTGGTGGGAAACAAGGGAAAGCGTTTCCCGTGGAAACAAAAAAAAACTGTGTGCGCGGAAGTTGTTTCCTGTGTCTGACTGTGTCACATTTGGGGAGCCTTGCGCCCCCTGCAGGTCACAATATATACACACCTACACACTCAAATATGCAATATAAATGATTTTGTGAAAGTTGAGATTCAGCAAGCAGAAGTTAGCTTCCACTTTTCACTTCTGTATATTAAACTCATTTTTATGTTATCAGTTACGGTCCTAGAGGGCTGCAACGGCTTCAGGTTTTCATTCCAGCCAGTGTCCTAATTAGAACTCAGTCCTCGCTAATAATGACATTTGGTATTTAACTCTATGCCTTCTTAGTCCTTTCATTCATCAAAGATAAATTTATGTTACATTGTAGATCAGAGGTTTTCAATTACAGTCCTGGAGGTCTGCTATGGCTTTAGATTTTCACTTTTTCTTAATTAGATCCCTTTTATTTACTACTAAAGCAATAAATTTTTTGAGTTTAAGTTTAGTTATCTAGCCTGTATCAATTCAAAATCCTTAATTGTCTATTTTAGATTTTCTCAGCTGCATGTAAGATTTAGTTGTTGTCTGTTTTGTTAACCAGACATTAGTTAATAATGAAATGCATATAACCAGCTACTATGTTTCATTTTAAACCTGTGCATATGCACTATGAATTATTTTCTTCTTCTTTTGGCTGCTCCCGTTAGAGGTTGCCACAGCGGATCATCTTTGTTGTCCGCATATTGATTTGGCAAAATTTTACACCAGATGCCCTTCCTGACATAACCCTCCCCATTTTTCCGGGCTTGGGACCGGCATGAAGAAACACACTGGTTTGTGCATCTCCTGTGAAGTATATGTGTTAAAAAATATTTAGAAGCAAATCAGTGGGGAATTGGAAGGACCATTATATTTAAATCTATTCTGGTCCACAAAACACATGGATTATGTGCTAAGAGAAGGAAAGTCTACTGTGCAATTAAAATTTCTTTTGGGTGAATAAAAGCACTAACAAGCCAAATAGTTAAATACTACATTTCATTATCATCATGGACTGTCTTCTTAATAGGGAACTAGTTGGGAAGGAAAACCTGCAGCCACTGCAGCCCTCCATTACCGTGACTGAAGACCTCTGGTCTAGCATGTACACCATGTCTGTCACCCTGTGCCACCCTATTATGCCTGTGTAACAGTGAAAAGGCAGCTCTGGAATACTGGCTACTCAGAAGCAGAGGTTAAAAGCAAAAGCCATATCTGGCACTGACACATAGAAGGTAAAGGTTTAAATAGGCAGAAGTTTGGAATCATCCAGACATCTACTGTCTATTGTCAGTGTCCTTTTGCCTTTGTAACTTTTTACTGTTCCTTGTGCTGTTTGAGGACGTGTAAGGCACCTGTTTCTTAAACTACTGGCACTGGTGTACTTAACCTCTCCAGCAGTTGTGCACCTGAGCTTTCCGATTCTTGTTCTGTCCTGGGTAGATCCAGCTTCCCCTCTTCTCTCAAGATATCAGTCAGCACCTTTGTATGAAGTGTTCAGTTTCTTGGCAGTTTGTCACATGGAATAAACTTCATTTCACAAAACAACAATCAGTGTGACATGTGATTGTTAAGAAGACAGCTTGGTTTGAGCCATTTTGGAACACAGATTTAAACTTTTACAGTATCCTGCAATGCAAGGAAATGCATCTTACTTGCTTATTGAACAACTGGTTTTGGGCGTGCTAACCTAATTAGAAAAGGTTTCTCTAATACCTAGTTAGCATTTAAATGTGATTAATTAATGATAAGATGGAGTAATGGCTGCTGCAAATGGGACTTTGCAGCCATGTGTGAATAATAAATTAAACATCAGTCATTTCAAGCAGCAATAGCTATTAGAGTAATTAGTAATGTCTATCTTTTAAATCAATTTAGTGTAACCATGATAAAAAGTATCAATTTATATCAAAAACATGATAGAACACACATGTGTTTGTATAAACTGTACTTTATAAAATAACTTAAAATAGATTTTTTATGGCCTGGGTCATTGAGGGGACCAGTTTGGGTCTTGAATAATTTTGTTAGATTTTCTTGCATTGAGTTTTTTTGGGAGGTATACGAGAGCAGGCTATGAACGGTGCCCAGGGTACAGCAGGAGCATTGGCCCTGATATAATAAGCCTGAACTGTCTTTTTATGTGTTTTTTTTACTGTTCTTTTTTTCAGAATTCAACCTTAATAAATGGTCTGCTGTGACCTTCAAAGTGCCTCCAACTATTTCGCTTCAAACTCTGATGGTCTAGAGTAATAATTATAATATTTTAGATGGTTTGAAAAATAAAGCACTTTTTCTCTGCCATTTTCAATCCAATAGAAATTGGTGACCATGATGTCTAATTGATCACCAAGTTTACAGGAGCAGAACTGTTGGTGAAACGAAATTTAAATAAAATGGACACTAGGTGGTGCTCCTCTGCATCTTGGAGGAAAATAAAATAAAGTTAATGACAGGATGTTTCCCCTAAGAGAAGTGTACTTTATTACCAAGAACTGCATGGCCATCCCTGTGACGGAGCTCAGTAGGTGTTGGAAGCTCTGAGTTCACTGACAGTTAGTGATCTTTATATTATTCCTAAAATGATCATGGCCTATTAGAAAATGATCTCTGCTGTCTGGGATAATTACTATCTCTAAGTTTGCTTATGACACTTAAATGTAAAAATGATGAATGTTTCAAATGACTGAAATTTTCAAAAAGAGAACATTTTATAGCTAATTAGGGGGTTTGTTTCAGCCTGGCTGTCTTGTATCTGCTGTTTCTCAATGCAAACAAAAGAGAAAAGCATTCATTAAATTTTCCATCCATTTTCAGTCAAAACTTGTTCCATTACAGGATTGCAAAGTGGAATAACCCCACTCCATTGCATTTACACATTCTTAGACAGTTTATGCTTATTAGTTCACATAAGGTGTGCATGTTGGGAGTGTGGCAAGTGACCAGAGGATTAGAAGATAGGATGCTTTGACATACATTATTATTATTTTGTTTATATTGTAATCAGTATTATAGAATACATGTGTGTAAATGAGGGGGAGGTCAGTGGAATGGTGAGGATGCAGGGAGTAGAGTTGGCGAAGGTGGATGAGTTTAAATACTTGGGATCAACAGTACAGAGTAATGGGGATTATGGAAGAGAGGTGAAAAAGAGAGTACAGGCAGGGTGGAATGGGTGGAGAAGAGTGTCAGGAGTGATTTGTGACAGACGGATATTAGCAAGAGTGAAAGGGAAGGGCTACAGGGTAGTAGTGAGACCAGCTATGTTATTGTGGGTTGGAGACGGTGGCACTGACCAGAAAGCAGGAGACAGAGTTGGAGGTGGCAGAGTTAAAGATGCTAAGATTTGCATTGGGTGTGACGAGGATGGATAGGATTAGAAATTAGTACATTAGAGGGTCAGCTCAAGTTGGACGGTTGGGAGACAAACTCAGAGAGGCGAGATTGTGTTGGTTTGGACATGTGCAGAGGAGAGATGCTGAGTATATTGGGAGAAAGATGCTAAGGATAGAGCTGCAAGGGAAGAGGAAAAGAGGAAGGCCTAAGAGGAGGTATATGGATGTGTTGAGAGAGGACATGTATGTGATGGGTGTAACAGAACAAGATGTAGAGGACAGAAAGATATGGAAGAAGATGATCCGCTGTGGCGACCCCTTACAGGAGCAGCCGAAAGAAGAAGAAGTCCTTTTGCGTTGACATAGATCTAGGGGTTGGGGATTTACTCTGTTTTGATTGTTGCTAAAAAATTAAAATGATAACTTTTGGACAGATTAAGCTCTGTGATGGAATGGCTCTCCGTCTACAGGTGATTCCTCGGTTGTGCTCCATTCTCCTGCAACCCTGAACTAAATGATGAAGTTCAGTAATGACTGGATGAATTGACAGCATTTTTCCATGTGAACTGTTACATGGTTTACTACAAAGTAACTTTTTGTGTGTGATTGTGTAAAGTGATGTACAGACAAATTCTTTTTTTGACTTTATCAAGAAGCAGTTATTATTGTTGGAATCGGCTCTAGCTCATACAGTAGTATACTTAAAATCTAATTGTATTAAAGATGGCCTTTTAAATTTCCTTTTCATAGGCCTATATGTAATTTATGGGAATTGAACTTGGGTCCCTGCACTTATGAGATGTGCAATATATTTACTGTGCTCTACTACGCTCACTCTCCTCATATGTTTATGTTATTGTATGATTTAGATGTCGACTGTCTTTCAGGAAATAGATAAGAGGGTTTCAAGAGGATACTGGCCTGTGTGTGCTTCAATGCCATTGCTAGCCTCTCCTGTTATTCTCACAGAGACCTGGGTTGTGTCACAATCCCCCAACACTTGAGACATTCTCTAAGGCAGTGGATTATGTTTTTCATATCTTGGGAGCTATCAAGCAATTTTGAAAAAAAAAGTATTGACTTAAAATCCTTCATTAATCTGCCCTCATTGCAAGTAAGGAAGGAATAGATAAGGTGAAGCATGTAACGTGAGAACACATACCAAAAACCTACAGAAAAGGACGCATTTAGTGAGACCTTCCGTGACTGGGAATAGTAAACTAGAATGGTGCTAGTTCATTTCTCCATCACTGACTGACTATGTGACCATTGTGTAAGCTACTTTGCCTGCCATTACTAACATTTTGTTCAACATTTAAGAGTTTTAATTTGCTATTGATTAAACCTTTCACTAAATAACTAATTATAATTAGGTTGGTTTTTTCCCTGTGTCTGACACCATGTGGCTAGGCTCCAGATTCCTACAGTCTTACAGACAGATTAATCAGGCCCATTAATTGGAAAGTGTGTCTGTGTGTATGTTGTGTACACTTTTATTAAGCTAGAATACTATACTTGGCTGTCTCCTGTCAAGATAGGCCCAAGCTTCCCTGCAACATTGAACAGAGTGGTGGCTCTGAGGCTAGGGATCTGTACTGGCAATCGGAAGGTTGCTGGTTCGAATCCCATAAATGCCAAAAGGGACTCTGCTCTGTTGGACCCTTGAGCAAGGCCCTTAACCTGCAATTGCTGAGCGCTTTGAGTAGTGAGAAAAGCGCTATATAAATGCAAAGAATTATTAATTATTATTATTATTAGAAATAATGGGATTGATAATACATGGATAAAATACATTGAAGTGTGTGTGACCCACTCATATCTGGCGTCTTCCTTACAGTCACCCCAAATACTAAAATACGATTTTAAACGAGTGGCTCTTCGTTTTTGTCTCGGTAAACTACATTAGTTACTTTCTAGTTAAAGTTTAATTTTACTGTTATGTTTACATAGTACAATGAAATTCTTACTTGCATGTCTTGCACAAACTAACGACAGTAGTACAACGCCAAAAACAGACAAAACAAAGAAAAACAAAAACTTAAAGAATACAACGCATTGAATGTAAGGTATTTATATGATACATTTACAGGAAAAATGTGTGCACTAGTCTCCTGCCGTTGTTGGCAACCTCATGATCTGTTGATAAAAACTGTCCCTGAATCTAGTGGTGCCAGTGCTAAGAGTTGCAAATATAAGGGGATGAAATGTGAAGGTGGAGGATGGCTGAGCTCTTTAATAGTGCGGTTTGCCTTTTTTTAGGCAGGCTGTGTTACTTATAGTAAGTCCTTAAGAGAAGGCAGCTGACTTCACTCACCTCTGTAGTGCTGTGCAGTCCTAACCTGAACAAGTGCTGCACCAGGATGTTATGCACCATTGAACACTTGACTCCACTGTGTACCTGTAGAAGTTCAAGAGCATAGATGGAGACATCCAAGCTGTCCTTGGACATTTTAACAAAGTAAAGAACCCCAGTGGTATGTGGATTCTCTTTTGCTAAATTGAGCACAAATAAAAGACCAGGGCTGGGGGAGTCCCTGTTTGTAAAATGTCTGCAAACACAAATGGCGTAAGGATCACTTAGGTGACACACTCACATGACCATTGACAGCGACACGCCACTCACCAGTGGAAACCGTGACCCAGAAGTGGGTCCAAACCCAGTGGTTAAGCAACACTGATCCTGAAGTTTAATGGACACCTCTTGGAAACCTTTTCAGGTCCTTAATGCTTTTGTTAAATTGTGAAGTGTCTGTCACACTGTCATTAGGTCTGATTGTTATATGGGATGTTGATATTTTAAAGCATTTTAATGATTATTGTTTAAGACTTAGTTCTCGGTGACAGAACAAAAACTACTATATTATAAAGCTGCTATTAAACCTGCTAAAAAATTGTGTTTTAAGTATTAAAAAGCCAGTTACAATGCTGTTATTATTATGAGGTTATCTTTGAGCATCAGATATTCAAAGCATTATTAAAATAAAAAGCATGCAGCTATGCAAAAGGCAATCAGAAATTGCAATATAACACAGTATTAAACACAGGGTAGTCGGCCGTTCAGAGTAGTCTTTCAGTAGTTTTTGATTCAGATAATATGGAGCTGAACCATGTGAACTGTGTTAACACATTGCATTTTAGAGAGAAGAAAGATGGACTCCCTGCCATCATTAAATAAGACAACAAAATAAACTGCGTGGAACTATTGTGTGTGAAGACTTTCCTCCCTGGGATTTTGTAGCTGGTTGTGGCTTTGCATAGCTTGCTCAATACTTTCTTGACACAGCTGCAAAATATTGAAGCATTGTATTTGCAAATGAAAAATAGTTGTAAATGTAGTACACACCACAGTAGAACTAGGCATGTTTTGTGTTTTTTTTTCCCAGCAGCTGTGAGTGATAGGTACAGTATATAGATTGACGGATTGATTGATCAGTTGGTACCATGTAGGGGACACTGCTGTATGTCTTTGATACATTTGGGTTCATCTTGTCTTATTGTGTGAGATGCATTTTCTGTTTCAGCTCAAAGTAGATCTTGCCACCTCAAACCAAATGAGCACTCAAAGTAAATGAGTTCATGGTAAAAAGTAAAGTGTAAATGCCGAGTGACCCCATGTCCCAATATCTACATTCCTGGACATTTTTCATTTTTCCATCAAGCAATCTAAAGAATCCAGCTGGCTATCCAGTTTGCTGCTTTGTTTTCTTTTTCACCAAGTAGCCCAGTGCAGACAAATGTTTATAAAGTCTAGCTGCCAGGGTGCCCCCCCCTGTTTTTTCACAAAAAAATAAAACAATAAACCCTCTGTAAACAGATTTTAATTATTATTTATTTATTTGGAAGAGTTTATTAGAAAAGCATTAAACAGACAGAATATCAGTGGGATCTCATACACAGCGCTAAAGTGTGAATAACACACAGACACCGCAGGGCTGCACTGGCACTTCAGGACACTCCATAACTTTACACACACATCTCACTTGTGCTGCAAGGTTTAAACTACGTAGCATCTTGTGTGCAACCATTGCTGGTCATCTTGGTGCATATGTCAACATTTCTGAACTAAGTTTATACGAAATTAAATGTGCACTTGGCATTTCACTCCATTTTTGTCACTATGATGGTCATAAAAAAACTGTCAGACGTCACAGTTGAATGTGTAGCATGTTTTTTGAAGCACTTGAGATTCAAATGCTGGAGTTGGATGAAACTTTTGTCACTCCAGCACCATCATAAATGTAGTCAATGTCACAACCCAGACTCCAACTCCAGCTCCACAGTCCTGACTAGAAGAGATGTTGGTAGAAATTGTAAGTGTGATTTTATAAATTGTCTTCTTGCGGAACCTTATTGGCTTTTAGTTTACATAAGTTAAAATTCTCTTAGAATTCTCTTGAAAAGGTCTTAGTTGTTTTGCACCTTGAACTATCAGAACACTCGACAGCAACAATAATCGGAAGTAAACGTCTTGATGATGTGCCACATGGATAGCTGGATGCTACTTCAGTCCTTATTACAAAAATAATGAAATCTGAATAAAGCTAGGCACCCAGTCAAATAAAGGAAATATGGTTATCATTAAAAAAAAAAGAAAAGGAACAACTAGCAACAGGGAGTTCCCATGAGGACAGTACATGAAGTTGTGTGTTATAATGTCCTGGTGTTCATCCAAAAAAAAACATTTTCTTGCAAGAATAAAAATAATAAGTTAAGTAGAAGTACTGAAATAAGAAGGAGTGAAGTAAAGACGCAGAATTTCATGTGGGACTAATGGATGGTTAATTTGAAAAGGCAAATAATGGTTGATGGTTGTGAGAGGTTTGTGCCAGTCTTGGGATTATTTGTTTTTATCGGCAAGGTCCACGATTCTCCTTTATCTTGTGCAATTGCTTTATCATTTCACAGTAAGAACAATAAAACAATCCTCTTAACATGCTGTTTATTTCCTTACGGAGTCATTGTAGCATGCCGTGGCACATTTTCAAATGCTTGTTCAGTCCCTTGAGACTGAATGCTTGTAAGAAGCAATTCATTTCTGGCAATTTTCTTTAATGCTGATCTAAAAGTAAAGGTAATTGTTTTTTTTTTGCCTGTTTGGAGCTTGGACTGAAAGGAAGCATTGTGCTTTTATGTTGATGATTTTATTTATTTATTTTTTACTTTATATATATAAAAAGATCTACAGAGTTTTGGACGTTGCATCTTTTGTGAGAGAGTTTTTTTTAAACAGCCAATGTTTGACCTGTGAAGGGTAATAGCATGGAATGTAAATTTCTGATCCATGGTGCCTGGGTGGCTTTTTTTCAGGGTCTTGTCTTTTTAAAATAGTCATGTCAGTTTTGTACAGATTTCACTTTACTTCCCCTCTGTATTTTGATTATGTGACTTCTGCTCATGGGGTACCAGACACAATCGCTGATCTTGTTGCTGGACAATGTCAGTTTACATGACTGAAAATCGTGGGGCATGTCACTGTCTGTTTTTCTGACAGCCAATAACGTGCTTCCTGACTGAGCCTAAGGTGTATGAAAGGTTAGCAGATATGACGAGTTCAGCTGCAATCTCTGCCCTTGTTTTCTTTTTGCTTTCTGTTGTGGTGCATAAAACACCAGGCATCAAACAGATATGCTCTTCTTCTCTGTATGAGTCCTCTTTGCTGCATTATATGCATTGTACCTCCGGATGAGCTTTCATTGGTTGTCAGCTCTTCTGCACACAGAGCAGTCTCCTATGACTAAAGACCAATCCAGACCTGTTTAATTCTGTTAGAGTGAGTTGCAGGCTAGTTGGACTAGGTCACTGGGTTTGTCACATTACGTGACTGGGTTCACAGGCATGAACCACTGACTGCCTCCTCCTCGCTGAGATTATGTAAATGAAGGCTGTGACAGAAAATTGCTGGAAAAGTCACGCAATGTGACAACCTTTACTGTTTTGTCCTTTTTACAAGGATTAGCTACAAATCTCCAGTGAAGATAAATGGAGCAAGTGGTTTAAAGAAAGTATGCAACAAGTCTACTGGTGTTTTTTCATTTTAGTCATGACAACTACAAAATATGTTGCTTTAAATAGTTTAAGGCAAATACACTGTCTCAAGGAAGACAGGCAATTTATAAAACCTTCTATAGTTTTGATGGCTGCTGGAACACTATAATCCATTAACTGATGTGTTGACTATTTGCTTACATATGAAGCTGGCTGTCCAAGTCTGTAATGAGAATTATGTTTATGAAGAAAACCTACTGTGGAGTGCTTGGACATTACATCTCTGAACAGTAAGTCAAGAAGCTGTGAGTAGTTCTAGTTGGGCCTTTAGTTTAACCCATATTAGATGTGTTTGTAATATCAAATCATCAATTATGACATGCAAACTGATCATCGAAGTAAACCTGTCTGGTAGCAACATAAACTACTACATTTGGAAGACAGTATTTTTCATAGGGATCACCTTTTGGATCACTCATTTATCATATAATGGGAAATTACAAGTCAGAATCAACGTTCCTCTGTTTTGTTCTCTTGTGAGAACATGGAATTGTTGCTTGTTCTTACCAATGCCATTCGGAGTTGTACTGTTTGAGCAAAGTAAGTTAATTTGCCTCACTTTGACAAAAGAATTCCTCATGGAGACGTCAGCTCATTTTTATGTTATTTAAAATTCATGAGAAATGGATGAAGTAACAGTATTATGTAGTTTTCTTCTGCAGCAGGCTCTACCCACTTCTGCTCATCTTTGTCTGCATTAGTGGTAAATGTGTTCACTACTTTGCTCTAAATCATATAAGGACTACTGGTTTACGTTGTTCTTCAAGTTACAGATTCTGGATTTTGAGTGACGCACTCACGGTACTAGGAGATTCCCACTTGGTCAGGATTTCTTTTGCTGCTTAGCTTTGGTCATTACCCTGCTGGATGATGATGATGATTCCAGTCTACAGTGGGATAAAGCTCAGGGTTTGGTGTTGCTGCACAGACTGCATCAGGTTTTCCTCAAAGGTTTTCTTGCATTTGACTTCACTCTGTTATATCTTTAAAAGTTGCATTGTCAGGCAATGTACATGAGCCAAGCATGTATGTCATGCAGTGCAACATTCAAAGACACCTGTTCCTATAGAGTGAACTGAAGCAAGGTAGGGGAAGTGAGAGAAGCCCATCATGAGATTTGAGCCCATTGTCACAGCTCACTTCTCCAGCCATCAGTCCAACCAAAAGCAGTGACAGAACAAGTTTTCATATTGTAGGCAGTAGTAGTAGGGTGTTGTACCGTGTTAGCCATTATTGGTGCAATTTTAAAAGGAGAAACATTAAATCAATTCGCCAGCACACCAGTATGTCAAACCCTATAAAGGGTTTCTAACTAGAGTGAGTGTGGTAATTGGCTAAAATTAGCAAACCAGTTTGTTTCTGATAATGCCAAGTCATCCGAAGGACACCGCTTCTGGGAGAGGGAACGTAAGGGGACACCTTTCTTTGTTTATTCTGTAAACCCGATTCCATCTTCAATCACATTCTAAAAAAAGCTTGGCTCAGTCTTTCTTTTTACATGACAGCTCCTGGAATAGGATTTTTTGGTTATGGATTATTCGACTTGAAGTAGGATTTTGCTCAGCTTTATCTGAAAGCTATAAAACAGTTTTAGTGTATTTTTTCATTTTAATGTCTGTACAACATGTTATCTTTTTATTAGTTTTCTTTTACTACAAACAGATGCAGTTGCTATGAGGATCATGGAGTCAGAGTTAGATGTGAGAAACTTTCTTGTGCAGAGTGTCAGATGGCTTTTATTTGGAAATGCCACTGGATTAGTCGTGTTACTATGTGTATAAATGGAAGACAGAGTTGAGCAGCTAAAAAGACCTTTGGAAAGGGTAATGATTTTGTTTGGAATAAATATGCTGTCACTGCCAGATGCAGTCATCATCTTCCAGAGTGATTTACTTGCAGTAAACATTTTCAGGACAACTGCATAGTTACACTTGTGGTTTCCTTAAGATATTCTAAATTAACATGCATGAAAGTATCACAGTAGTGCAGAGAGGGTGGACATTTCCAGCCTGAAGATGATAAGTAAGTTGAAGAGAAAGACAAACAGTTGTGATGAATATGTTTTAAAATTAAAGCAATAACCAAGCAAAAAATTCAAATGAGTAGTAAAGAAACTCCTATAGGCATTTGAAATTATAATCAGAAGATGTGATAAATAGAAAGGGTGATTACAGTAATAAAAACTCTAAGGTTTGATAAAAAGTGATGGCTTTATTATGTGGTAAGTTGTTAACTGAGTAGTTGCTTTGATAGATTGTGAACATTTACCAAGCAAAACAGTATTGTTATTTTTATGGCTTTTACTGAAATATTGAAAATGATAATACTAGTCATTATCATCAACTGCCCTTGGCAGATGAGGATGTTTATCTTATCTTGAGTGGATCTGAGGGAGGATCATGAAGCCAGTGCTGGCTGGACATATTTAAAACTAATAGCAATGAACATGCATATCCTGCAAATTTGAAAATAAAAACTAACTAAAGTTAAATACTGATATATCCATTTGCTTTTTGCAAACTAGCTGTTTAGTGCAAAGTAGAATATCCTGCAATAATGATTAGTCTTTAAGTTCTTTCAACTGGAATATCTTTGGTGCTTTATCATATAATCTTCATCAGACTCTCTCCTTAAAGCTAATGTCACATTGCACAACTTCTATTTGTGAGGTATGTCAGACTTGCAGATTGCCGTTGCTGATCTCATCATCGGACCAGGTCAATTTAAGCAATTGAAAAATCTCTGTCTAAACTGCCAGTGTAGTCAAGCTCGCTCCTTTTTGTGACGGCCAGTAACTCAAAGTTATATTTCTCTTTTTTTCCATTCTGATGTGCTACGTAAAATGCAAGATATCAGAGAGACGAGCTTCACTTCTGTTTTTAAGTTCCAAAATGTCTGTGCTTCTTGTTCCTTCTCACTGCATTGAATGCTTTGTGCTTCTGGATAAGCATTCAATAGTTGTCAGTTCTCATGCACAGAGTCCAACCCGAGACCAAAGACAAAATCAAACCTGTCTGACATAGCCTGAAGATCTCTAAATGAAAAATTGAATTCAGTTAATTACAAATCGGTGTATTGTAGCATATTCTATATTCTTATCTTATTTCATTATCAATCAGTATCTTATATATAAAACTGAATTGGGTAAGGTAATTATGATGACATGTTACATGTTGGTTAACACAAGCAAGTAAGAATTTCACTGTCCTCAGTACCCCTGACAATATGGACCCTATAAATCCAGATAATATTTAGTTTATATGGAACCCTGTCTTGTAAGACATGCAGCCTTAATCATTAACGTTAAATACACCAAGCTAGATGAGAGTCACAAGACAAAAAGACATTTTTTACATTTATGAAAGTAGGTGTCAAAACCTCTAAAATTGTCAAGTCATTCCTATTGTATATCTTGTTGCTTTGAAGTGTATTCTGATGATGGTGTGTGTTCAATGAAAAGCACTTTATAAAATATTTATTTTAAAAGCTGTAACTCTTTCACGTGGATTTGGTATCACACATTTTCTATTTTTTCCAAGTAAACATTTCATACAGTAAAAATATTTTTGTGTGTTGGGAAAATCTAGCCTCTCCAATATGTGAGTTTGATGTATGCAATTTAGTAGTGATTTTGAAAATATTCTTTTAGTTTTGAAAGGTTACACATTGTGTACCTTTGATTAATATGATGTCAGTGTTTGTTCTTTGGTTATTGATTATTTTTAATTTTATAGGCATTGCATATTAATAGATGTGCAGGTATTACTCAATCTTTATTTGTGTCACAGCATTCTAGGGAAAAATAAGACATTTAGCACCACCTGAACAATTTCACACCTTCCTTGATGCCATCTAGTCTGTGGCAGGAGAGGGAAGGTTGCAGGTAATATTCTGCCTGTGTTTCTCAGTCTGTTTGTATTTTAACACATTTTTGTGATTCAGAAGAAAACACAGTTTTTAGTCACTGGACTTGCATCCCCTGGCTGTCACTGTCTAGCTGCGTTTGGGTTATTGAAAAGCTCTGTATAGTTGCCAGTATGGGTGTCTTTGTGCACGTGCCCCTGATAGTCTCTTCCTCTGCCCTACATTTTACGATAATGCTAATTGCACTCGGTCCATAACCATTTCTGAACTGATTTATATAAAATGTAAATCATTTATATTGTAGGCATAATGACACTACAGCACTTGGTACTGCTGCATAATTGCTGCAGAGATCTGGGCACAAATACCCGTTTTAGTTCATCGTGTGTATGGAATCTGCATGTTTTTCAGTGTGTGTGTGTGTGTGTGTGTGTGTGTGAAAGATTTTCTGCCTCATCCCAATGTAAATGGTGGCTCTGAATTGGATGAAGTCAAATATTGAATCCGTTCTAGTCGTCTACTAACACCCCCCACCCCAATCTGTTGATGATAAAAGCAGGTTCAGAAAATGGACGGTATTTTTAATCCAGTAATACCTAAATGTTGTTGTAGAGAATGCCAGGATGAAAACTGAGGATCTTATACATTACAAGAGTTTTCTTTAATGTGGCTTACCTTGTTTTTTTCTGCTTTTAATCGGTTTTAAATTTTTTAAAACTTTTATTGTGAAATTAGTGTGCTCAGTTTTACAAAAGTAAAAATATTTTTGTTTGTTGTAAGTTGTACTATAAAAATGTTTTTAGAAAATTGGCTAAGGATTCCCTCACCAAGTGCCCCTTAATGTTTTGCGTAGTTTATGTCAATTGATTTTATTTTTTACATTTTAATTGTAGTCCAGCAAGCACAGTATGTGCAGTCGTTAGTGCAGTCGCCCCAGATCCATGGGTTCAGTTCTGACTCTGTATTTGAAGTGTATATCTTCCTGCCACGTGTACACACTTTTTACAGGCTACTGTGATTTCCCCCTTCATCCCAAGTTTTGGTTAATTAATCCTTTGTGTATACATCAGTATATCAGTGAATGTGACTTGTGATGGAATGGCATCCTTTCTGGAGGTTACTTTCTGTTTTACACTTGTGTCCCTCTAATGCTGAAATACTGGCTCAAACATGGCTGGAGTGATGGATGAAAAGATTGTTAATTTCTTGTTCATTTACATCATTTGTAGTATGGAAACCCCTTTTTTCAAATCAGCGGCAATGAATTATTATTTAAGAACACGTGCTGTTCAGCATAGTTTATGTTCAGTAGCACAAGCGAAGTAAAAGCTACAGAAGTAAATAATTAGGCTGCGTAATGAACGTGCCGGGCCTATTAGGACTTTTCAGCACACTTACTATTTTTTTGTTATGCTGCTGACCTTCTTATTTCCTAAATGTAATTATTAGTACTTGTATGTGTTCTGTGTGACATACCTTTTATCCACTGGCTGTGAGCCAGTTCTGCTGTTGAACCTCACCAGTCTTTTGCTTTTGCAGTTTACAGAACTGCTCCCACAATCCCCATTACCTGTTTCCAGTCATTAGCATTTCCATATTACACCATGCTAATTAGCTAATTAGGGAAGACAGGGTTTAATCACATATAATTAATGCACTGCCTTGGAGCAAGGCATGGAACATTCTTTGAGAGACTGCAGTCAGATTTCAGAAGCAGACCTGGTGTAACAGCTAGCAGACACCGCTTTAAGGTCAGCACTGCATCGAGGCTGTTGTCAAAGCAGAGACTTTGAGGGTGGCAGTTGCTCATTTGGAAGCACTGGACAGCCACCCCGATGTAGCCGTTGGCAGTAGCATTGCGTTTGCTACAGTAATGACTCCAATGCTTTTGTTTGTGTTAATGACTTTAATTACAGAATAGAGTGCCTCAACCACCCCCTAAATAAACATAACCAATTTAGCAAACAATTGTTTTTCTGGCATACTTACAGGTGAATGGCTTGGAGGCTGTGGAGGTGTTACGCTTGTTTGGATGTTGTGATTTAAAAGCACTAACTCTGTGCATATTAACTTACTTGAATGGATGATAGTTCAAACTGTGAAAAGAACTTTTTAAAAGAATGTTGTTTTGTTTTTTGTTCTATCTGTCTAGAAGTTTAACATGTATTTTGTTTTTTAATAAAAAAAATATTGTTAATGCTATTTTAATGTACTGTACGTGTAGATTGGCGATTTCATTTTAGGTTTAGTGAAAATGAAATGTTCTAACTCACAGTTTATTGCAAGGATTATCTTTGTGCTATTTGCCTTTTATGTTAGTTTTTGGTTTTTCTGTTGCTGATCTAAATTAAGTGTGAGCATATAGTGAGCACACAGCGCTGAAATCTGCATCCATGAGGACACTAGTGCTCCATACATTTTTGGGTCCAATTAGTAGAGCAAGTGAACTCATAAAGTGTCAATGTCAACTTTATTTATATAAATGAACATAAATAAAATAAATAATAAATAGAAGTAATGTTATATAATCACAATGAGGAAACCATCAGTATTACTGAAGGTCACAGAATGCAAGTGAATGGAAATGAGTCTTTAATCTCATTTTGAACAGTTCAATTGTAGACGACTCCTTTATGTAATGAGGTAAAGAGTTCCACAGGCGAGGAGCAGCAGCTGCAAACGCTCTGTCCCCCTTAGTTTTACACTTGGTACGAGTGACAACAAGAGACAACTGACCAGAAGATCTAAGCACTCTAGATGGCTGGTGTAAAGCACACAATTCAGATAAATAGGCAGGAGTAAGCCCATGTAAAGATTTAAAAACTAGCAACAAGATTTTAAAATCAATTCGAAAACTGACGGGCAGCCAGTGCAAAGAAGCTAAAATCAGAGAAACAGAGTCAGACTTTCTTCCCCCAACCAGAAAACGAGCGGCAGCATTCTGGACCAACTGTAACCTGCGTATCAGGGATTTGCTAATCCCAGAATACAGCGAGTTGCAGTAATCAAGGCGAGAAAAAATAAAAGTACGAGTAGCTTTCTCAAGATCCCTAGAAGATAAAAAGGCTTGATCTTACCTAATAGACGCAGCTGAAAAAAGCAACTGTTGACTACAGAATTAACTTTGTTTCTTAAAAGAGAGGTTACTGTCAAAGATAACACCAAGATTGCGGACTTGAGGTTTGCAAAAGACAGAGAAAGAGCCGAGAAGTCCAAGACCAATTTGGGCTTTAGCTGATGGACCCACTATAAGCACCTCCATTTTATTTTGATTCAAATCAAGAAAATTATTAGCCATCCAGGATCTTAGTTCAGAAAGACAGTTGTACTGTTGATTTATTGCAGAGTTGCAGATGGGAATATAAACCTGAGTATCATCAGCATAGCAGTGAAAAGAAATGTTAAATTTCCTAAAAATAGCTCCAACAGGGTGAAGGTATATAGAGAATAAAATAGGACCCAAAATGGATCCCTGAGGAACACCACATTTAAGAGGAGCAGTAGACGA
The DNA here is from genome assembly GCA_026402145.1 of Polypterus bichir lapradei. Classification (NCBI taxonomy): domain Eukaryota; kingdom Metazoa; phylum Chordata; class Cladistia; order Polypteriformes; family Polypteridae; genus Polypterus; species Polypterus bichir. Next base: position 18,903,819 of record JANRMT010062838.1, on the reverse strand, counting down.
GAAAGAGGAATTTAAAGTCACTGAAAAGTGTCTACCAGTTAAATATGACCTGAACCAGTTAAGAGCAGCTTTAAGCCCAACGAGATGTTCAAGCCACAACACCAATATCTCATGGTCAATAGTGTCAAAGGCAGCAGACAGGTTAAGAAGGACAAGGATTGCAGTGCCACCTGAGTCAGTAATAATAGAGATGTCATTGAATACTTTAAGGAGGGCTGTCTCAACGCCATGATAACGTTTGCTTAACACTCAATAATATCCATACACAGTAATGACTCAAGGTATACTTCAACATTACAAAGAGTGGCTACCATTGAGATAGGAGCTGCAGTCCAGGCATCTATGGGCACAGTTCTTCTTGCATTTTTGAAAATTAACCATTTTTCTTATGTCCTTTTTATTATTACATGGTTTTATTCAACTTGCCCTCTCTGTTTGACTGGTCAAATTTTGCAATCAATTTTTATCCACTTTTACCAAACTGATTTCCTTCAAAGTTTGCATGCATTCTGATCTCAGGTGACAATGCAATATTTCATCAGTTTTGATACTGGATCTGTGCGTTAATTCAGTCAAAATGAAATTCCTCATTTCCTTATACTTTTAGCGATTACACATATATATAGTGTTTTTACCCAACACACATATATGGAAATGTAGCTGTGATAGTTAATATTCGGGTAGTTAAAGACCCCTATGACTATAATATCCCCTTGTAAATTGTAATATTTTTTAACATTAACAAAAAGATGTGCATTGAAATTTTTGCCTGCATTGGGCAGTTTATAACACACTCCTAATGTAAGGCCTCCTTCCCTAATGCTTTCCAGATGAATCCAGACATCCTCTCTAAGCTGTGGCTTACCATTCAATTGAAGAAGATTTGGATTTAAATTCTGTTTGCTTTAATGGCAACCCAACCTTCTTTTCTGTCCTGTCTGTTCTTCTTAAAACTGAGTACTCATCTGTGTTATATTCATCTCCATCTTTGTCATTTAGCCAGGCTTCTGTTATTGTTATAAAATCGTGATTATACTCTGCTACATACAACTCCAACTCGCTTGTTTTTATTTTTGATAGTTCTAGCATTCAAGCAAGGGATTTTTAATGTGTTACCAATTTGATTTTGTGCTAGAAATTAGATTACTGTGCATGCAGTATTTGTTTTTCTACTACTATTTATCCCTTTGTGTACAGTTCTAGTCTTTGCTTGTCCTAAATTCCCTGTTCGCAAGTTTAAACAACCCTCAGTTGACCTACTCATATGCCCCCCCCCCCATGGTGCCTTTCTGGTTCAAGTGTAGCCCATCTTAGTGGATCAGGTCCCATCTCTTCTAGAAGGAGTCCCAGTGCTCCATAAACCTATAGTCTTCTATCCTGCACCTGAAAGAATTTATATTACGCTATATAAATTTGGAGATTACTTTGTCAGTTTTGGGGATTTCTGAATGTTTACCCCTCACCTCAGTTGTCTCTCTTTTGTGTCCAAGTCTTTGCCATTACTCACTTGAATACTTGGGTCTTTACTTTAGGAAATGTATAATACCTTTGCATATAGTAAATGTTTCTGTGTTTTTAGGCTTATAGCCAAAGAGAAGTATTGTGATCTTTTCAGGTGGTCCTATTTCCAATAACCCTCCATCCAGTAAGTGTACTATAATTAATAAAGGCATTGAATTTCCTTTTTGGCTCCAGCTTTATAGTGTTTTTATTCCCTTTGGTGACTTGCTGTCAATGTCACTGCTTTTAATCACAGCAATGGGGGTGCTGTGATTCACTTCTAATGCAGCCAAGCCTCCCTAGGGAGCATTTTTACTTCTCAACAATAGAATACAATTAGAGATAAAACAAGACCTTGCTGAACACAATACATTCTTCCTCATTGTTAAACAGGAGTGCTGCTTAGGTCACCTTGACAGAAGTATGCTTTAATAAAGTCAGATGGCATTCGGCTAGTCTTCAGGGTGACAAGGTATTCTATTAAAGCTGTGTGGAGCTTTGAGTTTCAGTTAAAAATTATTAATTGAAATGAAAGGAGATATAAAGAAAAAAGAACTTTCTTCATAATAGCTCACACTGTGAAAGCATTCAGATGGGACCATACCAGTTCTCATTCCATCTGTGCCTTTTATTGGTCTTAATGGTTTTCCTGGGTATTGTATTGTGTGCAACCTCTCACAAATTCACATGGGACCCTGCCAGCTGAGATTCCATCTGTGTCTGCCATTTAAATGAACAGCTCAGCCCACTGAGGCTTCTTGAATGGAAGCACTCCAGAGTGGACAGGATCCTACTGATCAGGTTTCACCTGTGCCTTTCATTTGTCTTAAGGCGTTAATTCATTAAGTGCATGAATATGTATAGCCACAGTGACCGTGCAGCATTTCAGTGTGCACTTTGCTCAGCAGAAGGATTGTATTTCATTGACCAAAAGTCCTCATAGGATCAAAATCTTTTTTTTTTTGTACTTTTTCACAGTAGAATTAGTGGCCTGGCTTTTAGGCTTAAGAGGGCATTGCACTCATGGGGGTAGTATATGAGGGAGCATGTAAGATATGTTAGAGAAATTAAATTACAGATTAAGAGTTAACCCTGAAGGGAACAATCTCTTAACACTGACTGCTTTGACAACTGACTCCACAATTTCCAATCATAAAAAGAACAGTAAAATTGCTAAAGACTTTTTTTGAGTGTAAATAACTAGCTGCTGTTATTATTATTATTGTAATTATACATAATGCCTTGTAGTCACAGCAGAAAAAAAATTATGTCCTGATCATTTCACCTTTTTGGATAAATGGTTGTTAACAGCGGAGAGAAAATATGGTGCTAAAATGTAACTTTGATGAATCATCAGAACGCAAGGAAAATTCTGATCAGACAGCTGATGTTGCAGACTTGCAGAATCTGAAGATCAGCACTATAGTCATTTCTGCCGTGACATCTATATCACTTGGCACTGCATTGGAAACATTGCTATAATAATCTTTTGAGAGGGATTATAGGTTAATGTATTTTTTATCTGATTGAGATGTACAGAGGTGCTGCTTAGAATGTTTCCAGGAATACTTCTAGCAGATACTTGAAATGTACTAATAGTGTGAAAGCACTTTGCAGATACAAGCTATTGAATATCTCAACTAGATAATTCCCAGACAGAACAGACTGTTTCCCGTCCCGTGTTGTAAAGTTAATTGTTTTGCAACATATATAAAGTTAACAACTTTTGTGCACAATACAACCACGATCTCAGTTTGAATTTACTCAATGAAAACAGTCAAGTTTATTGTGTTTTGGACTGGACTGTATTTAATGTATTGTAACGGGATCTTTAAGTTTAAAGAAAGCTTAAAAAAAGAAAGATAATTACAGTCAGACTCCACAAGTATACCATTTTACAAAGCACCTTTATGAAGGTTACAGCGAGTTAGAGTTGCTTTTATGGTGGGACAGTGATTAGTTTACTGCTTTGGGGAGCGTCCTGTTGAATCCCACAACCAGTGACTGTTGCTGTAGAGTTGGTGTCTGTGATGGTTTTTACTCCCACATTCACAGAAGCATGCAGGTTATGTTGGTAGGGGTTTCTAAATCGGCCCCTTTGTGCGTGTAGGTGTGAGCCTAAATGGGCTGTATGGTGGACTGGCACCTTGTCTATGGCTATTTCACACGTTGAGCCCATGGGACCCTGATCTGGACTATGCAGGTTTGAGAAAGTTATATTTGAAATGTTACTGCTTTTAAAGATTGTGTTAGTCACACATAATTCATCTCACTCAAAATTGGTCAGATAATTTCTCTTCTAAATATCAGAACAACAGAGAAAGAAATATTTATTTTGAAGTTGTCTTTCAGAGTTACTGAATTGTACAAAATGTTAATAACAGGTAAGCAAGCATGTTTACTTCATTAAGAAGTTAATTAACCAGTAATGTCCACTTACCTATTACCTCAAACAGCGTTCTAAGTCATTAAGGAATTATTACCATTCCAAGACTGTCTGCTAAATAAGTCAAGATTTTTTTATAAGGGAATGTCTTCATGCAGCACTATGGTTCTCACCTCAATCCCAAAGTAAATGCATTACTGTGATTCTCATGTTTCTAAGACTTTTCTTAGAACGCAAAGCAAACAACAGTGTTCTTGGCCTCCTACTTGTTATAACAAATTATAAATTGTGATTACAATTAAAACTTGTATGTATGCCTTTTTGGTGTGTATTTTTTTGTTGTAATTCAATGAAAAATTTGTTTTCTTTTTTGTTGTAAAATTCACATTATTTAAATATTCATTGCTACTAAACTATCTAAAATACAAATATATATTATAAATACTGTAAATGCTTAAGCATCAAAAAATACAGAGGAGAAGCAAAAAGAGATGGCACTATCATACGGTATATACTGTCCACTGCTTAGAATACAACATACTAAAACAAAATTAAGTAGAAAGTATTCTTATTTGGCATTTAGGGCAGAAGGCTCACTGAAGCCCTCCTTCATGTAGAATGAAAGAGAGATGGAAATCACCTTCATGTAACTCTGTAGCATTAGTTTCTTACTGATGAACTGGTAATGAATGTATTGGGCAGGAGAGGCATAAGAACTGCATACAGAACACATAAAAGTGGTGGTGCTTACAAATATGCATTTTGGTATCTAAATACCTTTGGCTTCTTTGACACTTAATTAACACTTTGTATATTTACTAGCATCATAATTTATCAGTGAATGGGAGGTTTCCCAGCCTGATGCATTTCTTACCATTTGTAAATGCTTCAAATGCAGTGATGGTTGGTATGTGGCTTACTACTGTTTAAGCAGAGGGCTTTATGTTGGACTACAAAGCTATTTCTGGCTGAGAAGCCTTCAGCAAGAAGGAGAGACAAGCAGCAAAAAAGCTTGTGTATTAACCTTTTGTCTCCTCCTGTCAACTCTTGACCCCTAACTACAGTTTCATAGAGTTTCTCTGTTTTTAGAGACATGCTGTGTCCTTTTGCCTTTATTTTTCCTTCAAAGGGAGAGCATGCCATCCATCGTGTTTTTTCAGAAGAATAACTTTAAGGGTAAAAAGGAAGCACTCTGTTATTGTGCGTCCCCTTTTTTTTATTATGTTTTTAAAATGTTACAGGAGAATAATAATTGGAATAAGGCAAAACACCAATGACTATCTAAAGAAATAAAAACAAAGAGTGCAACTTAGGGATTCTAAACGGATCTTTTAATGTAAATTAATCCATTCCCATTTACTGGACTTGATTTGTCCACTAAAGGACTGTGGGAAGCTAGAGTCTATTCTTGCATAATTGGTAGTAAGGCATGATGCCAGGACATTAAAGGGTACAATCTCACACACTGCCATTCATATCTGGCAGTTTAAATTTGATAGTTAACACAACACAGACTGATGTGTGTTATGCGAGGAAATTGAAAATCTACAGGAAACAAAAAGGTGCAGCTTTGTTGTGGCAAAAATCTTCATTTCTGATATACAGAGTATGTCTTTAATAATACAAAGCTTTTCTGCTTGCATGTTCTTGACCTGGTACACAACACCAATGAGTAAATGATTAGTGGGTTAAAGGTGGTGCACTGTCCATATATATATATATATATATTTTACATATATTAGTAGACCACTGAGCCTGGAAAATAGAGTATAGCAAGAGAAGAGCCTTGCCGGCATCCAGTGTTGCACCAGTTGAACTTTAGATGAGAGTTTTCTTTCCTTTTAATTTTGGAGAAGAACAACCCATTAACCTGCAAAGCAGAGGAGTCAGAGAAGAGTCTGATTATCAGTTGATGGAGAGAGAGATTCTGAAGATTGCCAGCAAGAGCCCAGGGCTGTTTTGGCTGCAGAAGTGCTTAGTTAGAAGATCCTTTTTCTGGAGAAGAATATGTGGGAGTGAAGAAAGGTGAAAATGAAAAATAACAATAGAGAAAGACTAGAATCTCAGTAGTGAGAATCAGTGATAGAGAGAAGACTGCAAATATCAAAAAGGAAAGGGCAGTAGTACAGCATCAAAAAGTGTTAAGAAAGGTACCGGGCATGTTTAAGGAACATATGTGACATGGGCAGTGTATCTGAAGGCACACACAACTAGGTTAAAGATGGAGTTGCTGTTCAATAAGGTCACAGGCAAGAGAGGTCAGAACAGCATAGTGACTAAGAGAAACTTCCTTTGCTGTAATAGTCAAGATGGAGGATTTAAATACATGTCTCTGGAAGGATGGCTAGAGAGACAGTGGGACTGTTGACAGACAATCTGGAGTTAATCCTATGGCAAAGCATTAGACCAGGGTGGGTGACCAAATTTGAACAAATGTGTTGAGGTTTTAAGATTTTGTTTGAAAGTTAAAGTAATTTTGTTAGACATCAAAATTCAAGTGTTTGGGTGTTGGTCACCTTGGAAGGTTGTGTTTCCAAATGAAGTAGCAGTGGTTTTTAGGAAGCTTTGAATAGGAGGAATATAGGGTTGAGATATGGTAATGGTGGGGAGACAACAATTGAGAGAACTCAAAAGAGCATGAGAGTGCAATGTGCAGAAGTTCTGTTAAAAATGGTCTATCATTTACTGTAAAGACTGACTCAACAAATAATGGGATAAAATAAATTGTACTAAAGAACAATAAAATTATCTTTTGTTGTGTTGATCATAAGATAAAACAATCATGCCCTTGAAGCAAAGATTGGAGGATGTGCTGAGCAGCTCCTGCATTGTCATCTGAAATTGAAGACATGGAATTCCTCACCTGGTGCCATCCATTGAAGAACATATTGTGCATTACAAGGACAATGCAGTTCCTAGAGACCCTTCTCAACTCTAGTATGATGTTGAATGATTGTTTTAAAGTGTGTACTAAGACAGCACATTTGAGAATGCAGATGCCACTCTTCACAAAATATTTATAGAATTATGAAAACACAGATTCTACAGAAACATGTTTCAGTTAAAAGAAACTGATAGAAAGTGAATATTTTGACAGGAATGGAGCAGAGTAAAACCCACTGAGAAAGAGTCCGATTCAGGGAGTGTTTTAAACATATACAGACATACACTAACAAGATGTAAACTTTGGAAACACATACTGTATTTGCTGACAGGTTAAACCACCTTTTAATCTTTTCAAATCTGTAGCTGGTGTATGCATTTTTGGATAACACAGTGGGCAAGGCGGGTATTGTTGACATGACACCTCATATCAATTGAACCCAGGCTGATTTCCTGGCTGTAGTAACTTCTCTGTAGAGTTTGTTCTTGGTCTTTTTTTATTTCTGAGTTTCGTCTAGGAACCTAAATTTCTCTCCACATTTCAAGAACATGACAATAGGTTAATTGTACCTGAATGCTGGGTATTTTTTTTCATTGTGGTCTTTGTACATAGGACAGTTCATGACATTGCCTTCTGTGGAGAATGGCACACTTGAATCAGGTGTCCCTAAAATATAAAGGAAAGGCTTTAGCCAGCCTAAGATTCAGAATTCTTGGTCAAGGTTCCGTCATGCCTGATTTCTGGCAGACTTTGAAAACTTTATATGCCAGCTTTGGGATGGAAAATCTCAGTAGCTGTCATCATGCAGCCATGTGTACTTTATGATATTTTAGACAACAGCCATGTTGTTGGGTAACAAAGGTACACCCCACCAGACATGTGATAGACAGCTGAAATTCAAACTTTAAATAGGTGCTGTTAGCCTCTAGCTGTCTATTTAATGTATATTTAAGCAGCACAAGGGAGTGGTACATTTCTTACTGCTTCAGTGAATTGCTTATCCTGCTGGGATTTTTCTCTCTCTCTTCCTCTCTCTTTTATTATTTTTAACTTTATTTTGCTTAGATAATAGATCAGCAATACTAGGAGATACATGGATCCAATTTCAAACCACAGTTAATTGCTCTAATTACTGAATGTTAAGGAAATTAACACATTCGGTCCATGATCACCTACAAGGTAGGACCTTGTCAAGAAAACATATCTCTCAAAATACACTCCTAAATTATCATATTTTAAGATGAAGGTTTAATTCAGCAAGATTGGTACACTGATCAAAACATGAACTCTATTAGCCTTCATTTTAAACCATAATGTTTCACAGAAATGCTTGAAACAGTCTT
>JANRMT010062838.1:18865022-18891158 GCA_026402145.1 Polypterus bichir lapradei | reverse complement strand
AGAAAGAAAGAAAGAAAGAAAACAAACTGTACATGGCTAATGCCAGCCTCATTTGAGGCAACTAAAAATCAAGATGGCTTTTCATGTAATTTGAACATCTCCCTTTGGCTGGTCTACAGTAGTGATGAAGTGAGCTGCATTAGACTTTAAAGATAAAGTCTGAGTCGCTTCCTCACTGACTAGGCATTTGTGAGGCTCAGCTCATAATGTACGAGTCAGACTGGTCTAATGAAAAGGCAGCACAGAACTGCAAAGACAAGCAATATTGCAGGCGCTAAAACAGCATACTTTGTAGCTTAACATAAATTAGCAAGCAGTAAATTAGTGGTGCCGTTTGGGGTTTTAACCTAAAGCAGTGTCCGTTAGTAGAGCACTGCAGGACATATTTGAATTGTGTAAGAGTGACTGGGATGCAGTCAAAAGTGTATGATCTCTCATGTGAGAAAAACCACACAACAAAAACTTGTTACGGTAATTCTGAAACAATGATTAATGTTCAAGTATACTCATGCTTAAATCATCTCCGCAGGATACAAAACATACCTCCCTCATTTGTAATTAAATTAGGGAAAATCCCTAATCTGTCAAAAATGAAATTTTAGGCCTTGGCAATATTTCCATGAACACATCTATAAAGCAGCCTCTTTCCAGGGAGGCCATCTGGGGAAAGTGGAGTGGTCAGGTTTTTATGGAAAGCTTATTCCAGAATCCAGTAACTTTTGCCCCCTGATATTCATGAAACTCCTTTTAAATGCATTTATGTTCAGCGGTGCTTCGCATGGACTCATTAATCAATGTCTGTCTGTGGTGTGCAGGTTACATTTTGTCATATTTTATTAATCTTTAGGCAGCAGATTTTTTTTTTACGGATGACCTTGAAAAATGTGTTTTTAAAACATCCTCGGTGTATGTCCATAGTGTGAATTTTTTGGTTTAACGAGTCCTTTGGGGTTACAGGTGCACAGGATAACATCTCATTGTTCCGGTTCTAAGTGGTAACGACAATTTCTTTTACATAGCTTGAGTGTTTTCTTACACAGCAGAACAATGAAAATCAATAGACAAGTGTCTGCTCTGGCACAAAAAGTCAGAGCTTAACAGGCGCTGGACATGCTGACTCTGCTACAGGGGAAAAAAGAAAACCAGTAAACAAGAGATGAGGCTGAGAATGAAAATGTGGTCCTGAAAGTTGAGGTGTTTTCACCAAAGCACGATTCCGCCTTATAGATTTGGGCATTAATTTGGAAAAAAAATGGGCAGCCTCTCCATGGGTAGGTGTACGACTTTTACTTCAATTTAGTTTAATTTATAGAATCCTGCTCAGAAGAATCCGGCTGTTTTGCAAGAAAAACAGGGAACTTTGGATGCTTTGCTTCTGATTTCACCAAGTGGTTCTTTTTCACAGGTAAACGCATTTCCATGTTCCCCTCTCACTTCCTTGTCAACACCAATAAAGTGGCCGACTGTGCAGATAGTTGATCGTGTTATTGGTCAACACCCTGAACTTTATTAAAAGCAGGCTAGCAAGAAGGCCATCTTTGTCTCGTCAGACAGTAGCCATCTTTCAAATTCAATGTCTAAGAGAAGCTAAGTCTAGGCAATATGGACTTGATATTACGATTGTTTTGAACCAAAATGCATTATTCGATATATCTCTGTGTTCTCAAAACACCTTAAAGGTTGAAGATCAGCATTTTATAGATAGATTTTATATACCATGTCCTAAACCCAGGTATATTTTCTCACAACAATAATATGAAATGCTTGCAAAGGAAAATGAGTTTTTTTTCTCTCAAAATGCATCAATTCCATGAATAGCTGTGCCTCAAAGAAACATCTCCAATAGCATTTTTGTTTTATTTCTGTTCTAACTCATTTTGAGTTTCTCTTGTGTATATTTTGCATTCAGCACCTTGCCTGGTGTGCTGCCATCAGGTCTGCCAGTCAGTAAACATTGCGCTGTCTCTCTGTTTGACTGCTTTAAATAACGAAAGACAAAGCACTTGATTCATCAATTCACAAATCACAGATCGTATATTGTGTATTTGCAAATGTGGGCTTTTACTGCCTCTGACGATGAAGTCACGGAATAGTGCACAGAGGGCGACAGTATACTATATCTGATCATTTATTGCCTATTTTCTAAATATAAAGAAATCAAGTTCATCAGTCTGATGACATTTATTTGTGTGTGTCTGGTCTAAAATGAATAATGAAACAGAAAATTAAATTACACCAAATGATGAGCAAAATACATCATCTGTATAGTGCTTCTGACAGCTCAATTTAAAACAGTTTGAAAAAGTTATCAACCAGTTCTTGAAACAGAATTGCGAAACAAGTACAAGACACACTGTACTTACAAAGCACAAATAATGTTGATATCCTAATTGCTGTCACATACCATGTTTAAAGAAGTGAAGGAATGCTTGCCAGAAAGGTCATCTGTAACTAAAGGTGAGCACAATAAACACATTAGCTAACAGTTTTGATTTGTTTAGTTTTTTTTAAGCTGTTTACAGTATAAGAGTGTACACTTACATGTGATCACTGACACACACGATTAAGGCAACGTTACAAGAAATACGCTGCAAAGTGGCAAACTGATATTATTTAAAACAGCAAGGCACAAAGTACGGTAAGAACACAAGGACAGAACAGATTACTAAAGGGATGAGACAACACAGCAGCGCCACTTGAAGTCATTCAGGACAAACTTTGGCACGGTCAGTAGGAAGCTCAGTTCACCTGCTACACAAAAATGCAAACTTAAATGAAAATAAAATGACTTGTAAAGCAGTTTACCCCATAATTCACATACAAATAAGAAGGGTGTTGTTTTTAATTAGTGGAGAGCAGGTGAAATGGAGAGATGAGGGCTTAAAGCGCTGCGCACATGTGCATGTTCAGCAGTGCCATAGGTACAGTCGACGTAAACATGCTTAAATGACAAGTGGGGATTTTGTGGATTTTAACATTCAAAAAAAGTTTTTGAAAATAAAATAAAAGTGCTGAATGTTGCAATGTTGACTTTTACATAATCATTTTTATTGAATATTGAGTTGAGAAATAGATTTTAAACCTCTTTACTATTTTTTGCTGTTAACTGTTTTGGCTCAAAACTGCAGTCCTGTTCAAAGTTTGCTTTGGGAGTTGCAGTGCAGTACAAACAAGTAGTCCCATTATAGCCTGGTTACTTCACATAAAGCAGGAGTCTAAAGTACTTAAGATGTCTGGCCCTAATAGGTAACCTGAGGACATACTTGTTTACCTGATAGACTTAATAAAGGGACTCGGCTACTCTGTCCCTGGGAAATGGACAGACAGCAAGTCACAGCATCCCTGGAGTATGGATGGGAACAATGTAAAGCCACCAGAATGGAAGATTCTGACAATTAATGTTAACGATAATGTAACCTAGGTAAACGATATTTGAAACAATTATGATTAATGTAAACAAAGACAATACAGCAATTCAAGCTTATTTAACAAGGGTATATGAAGGTAAGACGGTCAGTTTACCTCTGCACAGAAAGATGAGTGTATGATCACCGTTGAACCAGAAGCTTCTGTCACCCTGATCTCCCAACTGAGATGTTAGCCACAGAAGTAGAAGTTAAAAGGCTCTGTGCTCCTGAGTGCCTCTGTCTTCCTGGGCTGCTTCTTATACTTAAACATTTAACAGTAAATGCATCAAAATGTTTGTTTGGAGTGCTTATGTAATGCTAAATGCTGTCTGTCATTGCTTTCTGAGCACAACGTATGACCTAGAAAGTGCCAAGAGCAGTGCAAATACAAGTGGGTGTCTATGGCGAGAAGGACCATCTCCAGCAGTCTTGAACACCGAGGTGTGTCTGCAAGCCTAGATGGGGAAGCAGTATCTCACTGAGCACTAGGTAGGGGGGTGACTTCTACTCTCTGAAAATTATCTTGAAATGGAATCAAAAAAGAACACTACTCATAATTTCACAATAATTCCATAATAACACGGGTATTGATGAACATATTGGTGGAAATCCCTGGTACGTGAACAGATTATGGCATTGTATCAAAGTTCTTTTTGTGATCAGTTATTTTACCGTCTTTGTGGTATGCAAACATACAATGGAGTAAAGAGAAAAAAACATCAATATAGCAGGGGAAAATGAACCTGCAGTGGTGTACATTCTTTTGAATTAGGTGGTCGCGTCTCCTCCTGCTCTTTTGTCTTAGCTCACTTTTAGTGGTCCCCTCCACCGATATATCTCTCTTTCTTTACTCCTAGTAATTGTCTGCTGTTCCTTTACTTCAATACACCATAGGCTTTTCTCCTTGTGCTCCATTGGTGCTTGACTGGCACATTAACACCCCTAATTATTGGAAGCCTTATTTCCAAAGGTGGTACACCTTGAACTCTCAGCGTCACTGACATCTATAGTTTTGTTTTAAAATCTTACTTTAACTTCATTGATTAAAAATTATAAATAAAAAAAAAAAACTAACACAACAAGTGATTTTTTCACTTTATAGCAACATCTCCCTTTATGTTTAGGTGTTTCTGTTTGCTGGTGTTTCATTTGTATTGTGATAAAAACTAATCAACTAAAGAAATGCCAAACCCCGTTGTTCTAAGAATTTTATACAGAAGCAAAGCATGCTTATTGCACAGTAATACCACTATGAAATGGCATGTCTTGGAATGTATTTTATCACACTCAGAATAGTAATGCATCATCATAGTGCTGCACATTTCTTGTAAAAGCCACAAAGGCGATAAATGATTAACTATGGCTAATATTTATTGAAAGGCAGGAAAAGATTTGATTGAGATCGCACATGTCAGCCCTTTGGAGGCCTTACCTTATGTTGTAAGCAGCTGGATGGCTCCTGACAACTAAATTATTGCAATTGCTACACCATATAGTAGTTCAACTTCAACTTTACTGCCACATCGGCAGAGTACAGTAAAAAAAAATGTATTTCTATTTCTGACCAGCATTTCTCACAGTTTTTAGAGAACTCTCTGTAAGAAACTGGGTGCATCTTGATAACAGAAGAGTAATCCTAGCAGCAGATCTGATCCCATTTTGGCTTTATACTTTGAAGACATCTTTGAGTTTAAAGCTTTCAATAAATTATTTAAGAATGACTTTGTTTCTATAATCTTATCAAAAAGGCAGGACATCCAAACGGTATTCCAGATGTTTCAAATTGCTCATAGAAAGCCAATGGCGATGTGTTTGTTTACATTTTGTCTGAGTTACACTATTTTGAGCGTTTCCTTCATGTTCAAATGTAGCGGTCATTTAACCCAAGGGAGAAGCGAGACACATTGTTAAAGATAACTTAACCCCCGTCCAGATGTAGGCAACAGTGACACATAGCCAGTTGAATATGTTGTGTAGTAGTACATGCCGTTAATGAAAGCCTTCCTATCTCAGACAGAATTGGCCAACCAGCACATCCAAACAGCCAATTGAACAGCGAGGTTAGGTCATGCTTATAATCAGCCACACAGCATTTTGTAGTTTGTCCCTGAAGTACACTCTGCTGTTAAACCTATTAGAAGAGTCCTGGAGGCACCACTAAGGCAAGCTTAGTGCATCACCCCTGATGACAATGGTGAATGTAAAGAACATGCAAACTTTGTCATTAGCAAGCTCTACAATGGCGTTCTACCATACTGCTTTTTAGGGAAAATGGATAACTGCTTCTATATTAAAATGTTTTAATGGAACAATTAAGCAAAGTTTAATTATTGAAATGGCTGCAAAAAAAATCAGATTCCCCAGATATGCTTTGTACTGTATGTACACAGCTTTAGTATATGGATTAAAATGAAGGGTTACACAAAGTTGGTCATGTTACATAGAGTGCAATTATATTTCTGCATAACAATTGTGCCCTAGTTGCACAGGCTTTATAATCAAAAATGTCTGTAGTTGCAGCAAGCTACTATAAAGGAGATGCCGCTTTGAACTTTAGATTCTGGCAAGTTTTTTTTTTTAAATTGAGCATATCGCACCTTTTCATATACTGTATAATGTTATAAAATTGAGGAACGTTAGCAGGGAAGATAGAACTATCTCTTAATTTGCAAATAAACTTGCTTTATGCAGTTGTGGTTTTTGACTGGGTTTAATTCTAATACTGGCAATCCTGCTACTTTCCTTTCTGATATGAAGTAGATTTAGCTTAAGTCAGACCGATGGGCTTCACCAAGTTGCTGGGAGCATGTGCCATTCCCCATCTCTGCAAGAAATGTACAAGTCACGTCACTTCTAATTTTAATCCTTTCTTTGCAATCCTGAGGTTATGGCTACTACCACTTGGCTCCTTCAGTGAATGTCCTGGTGCTTCTGGTCTAATTTGCCTTGTAGCACTCACACATGTAAATGTGGTTACAGTCACTTTTGTGAAAACAGCTTCCATGCTTTCAGATGCAGTTCAGATTTTAAAACCTATCTTTATGTCCTCAACATTTACAGGCAATGCCAGAGCTGAAAGGTGCCCCCATGTGCCCTACTGGTTTAGATGAAAAAAATAAAATATAAAGGTTTTGGCATGAAGCCATTTTATTTAAGTTTTTTTTTTTTGCTTTGGCTGGCCTTGGTTCCTGCTGTCACATTCAGCTTGATGGATCACTTTTGCTGAACACTGGGAATGAATTTTGACATTTGATCCCCTAGGACACTTAGAGCTGAAGAGATGTCTTTACAGCCAACCGCTTTTCCTGTGAAATGCTTAGTGAATTATACATTTGCAACCAAGTGGACCAGTACGATAATGCCACATTTAAATTTTGCACCAGAGAAGGTCACAGACCTCTGCCTTCAAAGGTCCTTTGAGTGTTGCAGCTCAACAGAAAGCTACATATCGCTTGAGGGTCAGAGGTATGCTGCTTTTGTTGATTTACATGCTGGAACTTTTCTTGCACTCAGGAAAGTGAGGGTTATAGAAAACCTGAACAGAAAATCCAGAATGGGATTCCTGACATCATGCTGAGGAGGACTTCATTTTGACTTTTTCAACCTTTCACATCAACTCTTTGTGCAAGGAGAGTACAAAGTATGTGCTGCTCTACATCATACTGCAGCAAGGAATTCTAAAAGTGAATGGAAGGAGGTCTTTTTTTAGGAAAGGTTAATTTTGTTGCAGATAAACTGATAAACTGTTTTTTTTATGTATAATTAAATTAGAATGTAGATCCCACAGATGTCTAGTAGAGTGTACCTGTGAGTGCTGCTTTGAATTTTAACTCACAATTTGCATTGAATCCTAGTGCTGTATTTAAATCATACCTTTTAACAATATTGTTTTTGGTCATGCCTTGAAGAGTCAGAAAAAATAATTATTGTGGTTTTGCTTTCTCGTATACAAAGTATAGGGAAAGTATAGGAATCGTCCAAAGATTTGATGTCGAAATTTTGATGAATCTCTATGTTTTAGACCTCCCTGAGTCCAAAAATACCATTTTTGGAATTATGTCTGTGTGTGGGTCTGTGTGTGTGTGTGTGTGTATATAACACATGATAACTTGAGTACGCTTTCACTTCGGTCAACCAAATTTTGCATACAAGTATTAGGTACAAAACAGATATTTCTTTCATCTTTTGGGCTATTTCCTTTAATCGGTACTTTACCTTTTATTCATGCAGCCTCAGAGTCCGATTTATTCAGCTTTACTTTTATAATAACTGTTCAATATATTATTAATTTGATTTGGTTTGTTGTTGATGGTTCTTTCATGAACATAATATAAAAATATAATTATTGTCTTACGATTTACTATTCAAATATCCAGCCCCATATCTGAGTCCATGAGAAAGTCTAAGGGAGACCACTCCCGATTTTTTGTTTCAAAACCTTTATTGCTCCCTTAGACTAACTGCGTGTATGCTGTCATTAGTCACTCTTTTTGTAACTTGTGATGTCAGCCTCAATCATCCCTTCTTTCATAATCAAAGTGTACAGTTCTGTGAACTTCTTATCTTAAAATCCTGCTGCTTTCCCTAGCTTGATGTTCGGCGACAATATCCAAGCTTCCTATTTTCATAACCTACTGCTAAGTCCCAACATCAATGAGCCATTCCATACCATACCACACCATTTCCAAAGCCCACTTAATCCTGAGCAGGGTTGTGGGAGGCTGGAGCCAATCCCAGCTAGCATAGGGTGCAAGGCAGAATCAATGCCTGGACAGGGTGCCAGTCATCTGTTTATATGTAACAACTGTTTGACGTGCAGTATTACTTTCAGGGATCCTTGATGACTTTTCAAAATGCATCCCAGATAACACAAACAACATTCCAAACCTCAGATATCTTATAGGATTAAGACAGGCTCCTTATTCCTCTGAATTTAAAAAAGGCAACATAAAAGTGATTTACACACAATGTGGCATCGTCTTAAAATGTGTGCATCGTATACTTAACACTAATTGCATAAAGCATATAGAGGATCTAGCTTAAACCACAAAAAATGGAAGAGTCCTGTCAGAGCAGAGTTGGCACCAACACAGTTATGACCTTGCTAGAGATCAAGGTGACATGATGAATCACAACAGTTGGACAGGAGAAAGTCAAGGGTTAGGACCTGGAATGCCATGAGCGTGGCTGTTCTAACATGCTCCAAAGAAAGACACTTGATGTTTGGTACAGCCATCCATTATCCAACCCGCTATATCCTAACTACAGGGTCATGGGCAAGAGAGAAACAAAAAAGCAGTTGTCGGCCTCATCACCAACAAAGACGAAGCCAACTACAGGAACAAGGTGAGCCAACTGTTCCAGTGGTGTAAAGACTACAATCTCTTCTTGAAAGTAGGAAAGAACAAAGAGATTGTGGTCGATTTCAGGAGAGGTCATTCACAGCACCCCTTACTGACCATCGATGGTGTAGCTGTTGAAAGGGTGAGTAGCACCAAGTTCCTGGGGATGTACATCTCAGAGAACCTCTCCTGGTCAGATAACACCACATAAATGGCCAAGAAACCTCAAACCCGCCTCTACTTTCTACGCAAACTGAGGAGAGCACAAGTTCCACCCCCCCATCATGTGCTCTTTCTACCGGGGCACAATCAAGAGCATCCTCACTAACTGCATCTCTGTGTGGTATGGAAGCTGCACTGCCTCCTGTAGGAAGTCTCTGCAGCACATAGTGGATGCGGCCAGTAAGATTATTGGTGCCCCACTGCCCTCCCTCAAGGACATTTTCCACACCCATTTCACCCGCAGAGCCATCAGCATTGCTGGTGACTCCTCCCACCCCTTTCACTCACTTTTTAGCCTCCTCCCCTCAGGGAAAAGGTACCGGAGCCTCCAGGCCCACTCCACAAGACTGTCTAACAGCTCCATCCACCAAGCTGTCAGGATGCTGAACTCTGTCCACTACCTTCCCCCCTTGCCCTCTGCCCCTGGACCGTAACAAGAGTCACTATCTACCAAGTACCCTACCTCAGCTGGTATTATATAAGGACTCAATATTACATCTGCTGCTTACTGTCTGTCTTTTTGTACATCTTATAAGCTATTCTATGATGAACCTTCTCATTTTTTTTACTGTAATTGGCCTTTGCACTAATGACTATTGCACATTGTACTCAGGTCTACTTTACAAGTTGTAGTGCTATTTATCTTATACGTTATACTTTATACTTTTTACTAGCCGAAGCCCGCCGTAGCATATGACGGTGTAAGAACAGGAACGGAAAACGGCGAGTAAGAAATTCAGTATAACAAAAGCTTAGGAAACCACCGTCGCAGTATAACGAAAATAGCAAGGAGCAAAACCAATGCCAATGGTCGAGAGTGTACCTTCCTGTAGCAGGCTACGGAAAACATAGACATATACAGATAGATGCCGCATTCACTGTGTTGCCCAGTCAACATGATAAGTCAGCGTGTCCGCCCTATTGCGAATGGTAAAAGTGCCATTTAAACTAATACAGGTAGACGTGGAAACCCGGGTTTTCTGATGAAAAAACAATAACGTTTTAAACAGTATCGATAACATACAACAGATTTTGGTGAATCGTTTACATGCAATTATTTATATCCATTTATACACTAAATGCGTGCGTATCCCATGGTCTTAGAGTTGGTGGGTATGGCTCTCTGTCTTGCTTGCCCTTAGTTAGAGTTGGCGGGCGGGGCTTTGCGAGTTGGAGATCGTGGCTCTCTGTCTTGCATGCGGTGTAAAGTCAACGTGGCTCAGAGGTGCATGTGGACTTTTGCACAGATGAAAGCGACTGAGGCTGTGTTTGGTGAGTTGTTGCGTGCCTCGAGAGCGACACTGGACTCGGGAGGACGGTCACAGTTGGCGTGCGTGGCTCTGTCGTGCATATCCCATGACGCGGTAGGAAGGTTAGAGTTGGCGGGCAGGGCTCTGTCGAGCGTATCCAATGGTCTTAGAGTTGGTGGGCGGGGCTCTGTCTTGCTTGCGCTCACTGTCTTGCGTGCCCTCAGTGTCTTGCTTGCACTCACTGTCTTGCGTGCCCTTAGTGAATTATATATATAGATATTTTATTGTACTACGAAGTTGAGAGAGAAACAGTTTTTCGATTCTCCTGTATGTTCTGCACATATAGTGTATTGACAATAAAAGGCTATTTGATTTGATTTTGATTTGATGAAAGCAATAATAGAAGTGCTGGCACAAGAACAAGGTGGTGCTATAAATGGATATTTTCTAGTTTCAAAGATGATTGTTGGTGAATAATAGATGAGAGCAGTCTTGACCCTGACCAGGCAAGTTAGCAGGTTAACAAATGAGATGTGGAAATTAATAGTTGTCACAGATTTATGAACAAATACTGTAGCTTTATATAGATGATTTATCTTAACTTTAATTTAGAAATTAATGTTCTAGACAAAAATGTTGCTTCCTGTATTGGTTCTAAATATTTCCTTTTGAATTTAAGTATTGGAATTTATGTGAATGTGCCTTCCAATATTCAATGTTGTATTAATTCTCTTCTGAGATCCTCTTGTTCTATTACTGGGTCACGAGGGGCAGAAGCCCTATCTTGACATCTTCGGGTACAAGCTGGGAATCAAGACTATACTGGATACCAGTCCATTTCAGAGCACCTTCACTCTTATCTGGTAAATTTCAAGAAAAACGGGCAGTCATTCTGCATCCCTGTGTCTTTGGGATCTGGGAGGAAACCTATTGGTAAATACCCGGAGAACAGCCCATGTTAACTCTAGAGGGACCCAGGATCTGACCCACGATTCAGGATCTGTGAGCATTCAGTGATAAACAGAGCTGCCCCATAATCAGAGCAAGTTTGTTGGTAAACACATGGTTGATCCTTGTCATTCATACTTTGAATTTTAAAGCAGCGATTCTTTTGAAAGAACTAAAAGACCAAAGTACTGACAGGTGAAAATGGACTTTAAGGCTTTCCCAGAGTAAACCAAAAAAAACATATTCTACAGTTCTTAGAAAGTTAGTCAAATCTTAAATGCATATTTGTGGATTAATTCAATATCTGAAGAAACAAGGATACACAATACACACACAGTAACGGTGAGAGTGCACTTGCAAGCAGAAATGATTCTCAGATTAATAAAGTCTTGGACACAAAAAGCTGTGCACACTGTGTTTTTCCAGGACTTGTTTGGATTACACCTTAAATATGCAGTATTAGAAGAACTGCATGCATTCTGTATTTCCTGTACTAACCCTGCATGTGGAGCCCATTAACCCAGAAGGGGCTGCAGGCTGCTGTGTTGGGCCTTTGGTTTAAAGTTATTACAACTAACACTTTCTGAAACAGACACATGATCAAACTGCCACACTGAAGCCCTCTTCCAGTACTTAAATGCATCATCCATTTCACCTAATTTCCATTAAGAAAACCTCAGTACTAGCACTGGTGAAGTGTAGTAACAATCCTAGCTGGCCAACAAATGCAATATTTATTGACATTATTATTAATTCATATTTAAATGGAGCCGGCTTTGCGAACACAGTTGTGCTCTGTCATAGCACATTTCAGTTGCAGCAGCAGTCTCACAAGTCTGGTTAAAGAAGCCATTGTATCCAAAGCAGTTCTCCGTCGTCTCAAGGCTGCCTTTAATAAAGGATTTGGTATTGAAGTGGTTGCCAGGGCAGCTTAGCAAGAGGCTCTTAAAGAGACAATTTCTCTGCTCTTGATGGGCTATATTTCTAATTGTGTGGTCTACACTGCCATGGTCTTTTTGCAGTGGGATTGTAAGAAGGGCTGACATGGAAGTAGCCCACTAGTGTAATGTCTTTAAACAGTGTGTGTCCCCCTACTTACCTGAGGAGGCTGCAAATGAATAGAGGGGGGAATTTAGTGTACTTTCTGAAAGAACAGGAGAAACCTATAAACCATTACCGGTGCTTCCAACAGCTAATAGTGACTTCTACCTCATGACATAGCAATGGATTGTGTAGATTATGCAAAACACAAGAGCCTACGAACTTGGGGGCTCCACTCAGGGCTGAATGGATTTGTTTTTTAATTTTTAATAACTTAAATCACTTGCACAGTTCATTGCATTAATAATTCACAGTTTCAGTGGCCTGTTTGCACGATCACCAGGCAAGTCCAATCCAATCCAATCCATGATGATATTATGTATTTGTCAGGCCTACAGTTTACACGAATTTAGACTTTGGTAGTTCAGGGGCACAGAGCCTAATCGGAGGTACTACACGGCCTAGTCCATCTTACAGAGAAGTGCACATTCCCAAATTTGGCGACCTTTGGCGTGCCATAGCAGACGTGAACAGAAGACACTTTGAAGGATGTCATATAAATAATGTAAATATACATTATTTTCGTAAATAATTGTTACTTTTGTACTTTGATTTGATGTCAACAGTTTTCGAAGTTCGAACTCCTAAATGGTAAATCATAGCGATTCTGTTAAGTTGTGTTCTCCGTTAGCCGGCAAACGCTAAATATTTGAACAAATTGACATTTTTTATACAGTGGAACCTCTAGATACGAACACCTCTGTATACAAGAAATTCAAGATACGAGGAAAGTATGAGCGAAAAATTCGGATCTAAATACGAGCATTGGCTCGCGTAACGAGCCACGAGCCAGGCTGTGGGTATGCATGACGCGTTTCCCGATGTGCCTCGACTCGGGGATTTACCCAAGCTGACGCTGCCAGCCCGTCAGCTCACTCAGTGTTCCTTGTTCTCCCGTAGCGTGAGGATCTACGCGTTTGTGCGCTTGTGATTTCATTGTTTCGCTGTAGCAGTTCGCCGTATAAGCGTATCCAAAAATATCGCGGACATGCAGACGGAGAATAGGAGACGATTGCTCGAGAGAGAGAGAGGCGCGCGAGCGAGATAAGGAGAGAGAGATGCGTGCGCGAGCGAGAGAGATAAGGAGAGACGCGAACGAGAAAGAAGAACCATCAGCTCAGTTATGATCACATGACGCTCAGTAGACAAAGTGTATCCATACTACTTATCGCACGTTTTATCAAATCAAAATTAATTAAAAAATTTAGCTTGTCTTGCAACACACTCGTAAACCAAGTTACTTGCAAACCAAGGTTCCACTTGTATATATTATTTATCAGTGTTATTTGTTAGGAAAATTGATTTTTATGTTGATATTTTTGGGGGTGCGGAACGGATTAACTTGATTTCCATTATTTTCAATGGGGAAGTTTGTTCTAGATACGAGAAATTCGCTATACAAGCTCAGTGCTGGAACGAATTAAACTCGTATCTAGATGTTCCACTGTATATTATATTTATAATTTCCCCATACATTGCTGTCGGCCAGTGGCAGCGGATCTGGCAAACATTATAAGAGTGGTGCTGCTAAACATAAGGCATGTCTGCAACAGGAAATGAAAAGCTTACCAAGATTTCTACCTTTCTCAAAACTGAGCAAGCGCCAGTGGTAGGAACTGAAAATGCTGATGCTGGCAAATTGTTGCGAAAGCTGCAAGCCAATTATGCAGACAGTGCAGTGAGTGGAGTGGTTGCAACTACCGAGTCTGGACGTAGCAGTACAAAGGCTTCAGATCAGGTGCCATCCTCTGAAACTGTTCAAACTGGATAAACTACTGAGGACAAACTAATATATATGACAAATCAATTTCCTACCAACAAGGCAAATTTCTTGGAGCCATTGACACCTGACGATAAACAATTTGTGATTTCAGTAGGTCCATGTCAGCCATCTGGACCATTTCCATGCCATCCAAGTCAAAAAAGGGTGGTACTTCTCTGACTCATATTTCACTGAAGTCAACCAAGCAGGGGTCATCAAAAACCTCATCAGAAATTACCTCAAATGACCGCAAGACAGACTTAGTGGCTTGGCTGTACTCTCAATCGAAAACGAGCATTTACGGTACTAGTGATATTATAAGTAATATGATTTGTGACTTGTCAGTCAGTTCCATGTTTTTAAGCTTTAACAGTTTAACATATCTGAAATCTGTTTTACTGTGTCCCTTAGTGTGGCTTACTGTGCATTAGTGTCACCACTGTAAGGATTTGTAAGTGTGATTTTCTCAGAACTTGTGCAAAACAGGTTAATTGTGTAGTAGCATCCTGTCAGCCAGAGTTGTCGTTTTAATTTGTTAAAAATTGAAATTGCTTTATTTTATAGCACAAAACAGTTTCTGCTTTCTAGCATACGTTACAATTTAATCATGTTCCTTCACAAACTTGTCTTGGAAAAGTAAGCGGGTCCACATTTTATATATTTTTATCTACTACTACTACCTACATTCTATTCCCATAATTTGTTTTATTTTTGAAAACTTACAGCGTCTGTAATAAAGCGATTAAAAATGTTACTACTAATTCCATTTCGAGAACTGGTTTGTCACCAGTGTGTGATCTGATAGTGACGTGGTTGCCCACCTGGCCCCTAGGATCTAGTTGAGAATAAATTACTAACAGTTATGCTACACAGGAGGGGCCCACCTCAGGGCGCTACACAGGGGCCTTCAACAAGCTAGCTACGCCACTGCTTCCACCTGCATGATACCACTAGTTAGATTTTTGCGACTCAAAGCACTCTGCACTCTTTTACATGTACTGCTCGATAAGAAAATTCTGTATTTATACTGAAAACTGAGTAAAGCAAATGAGAACAGCAAGTAAGTTTGAATGTGTAGGGCTAAATTGTGATATTATATATAATAAATAAAGGCAGAGGATATCGGGCACCAAGATGATGGTAGAGAAGGAAAGGCCTAGAGGAAGGCTAAAGAAGACAAGGAGTCTGATGATATGAAAAAAATGGGGCCCACTCAAAAGGGTACTGAGGGGAGGGGGCAGCTAACCTGGGCATTGGTAGAAGGAAGGAGCTAAAGGAAAAGGTCTGTTGGAAAGCTGCATGACAGAATGAGTGTGACAGCAAAGGACAGTGCCATCTGTCACAGAGCTCCACTTGAAGTAAGTTGGGTTAAAGTGTCCTAAAATAATGGCAACTTTTAGTAAGGTAGTGTCATTATTTTTACCTCTTCTAGATATATTTACGCAAGTATTTACAAAATGTAAAATTTTATTAGCCTATTATTCTAAGTGAGAATATTCGAGAAATAACTGCAACGTCTTGTTAAAACAGGTGTGGAAGATTATATATATATATATATATATATATATATATATATATATATATAAATATATATATATATATATATATGTATATTCGCATGCGGCTGGGGGTGGAGCCCAGCCGGGACACCCAGGAGGACCAGAGGAGGGCTTGTGCCTTCCCCGGACCATCTGGGGGTGACTGCCCTGGTTGTGTTGGGGGCCCCGGTGCCTGAAGAACCCTGGACCTCAGCACTTTCACCACACCAGGAAGTGCTGGGGGGAAGAAAACTGGGGACACCCGGAGGGCTTCCAGGTGCGCAGCCGGCACTTCCACCACACGGGGGTGTGTCTGCGGGGGATTGCCGGGAAAGCAGCTGGAGCCCACCCGGGTTGCTATTTAAGGGGCCGCCTCCCTTCATTCATCAGCAAGAGTCGGGTGGAACAGGACGGAGCTCGAGAGAGGAGTAGAGGCGGCCAGAAGGAAGGCAATTTGTGCCTGTGAGGCCTGGACTTTGGGTGATTGGTGCTGGAGGTACTGGGTTTGTGCACTGAACTGTTTACTGTAGATATTGTAAATAAACGTGTGTGTTGGGTGCAAAACGATGTCCGCCTGTCTGTGTACGGGTCCAGTTCCACAATATATATATATAAGATAAGATAGTTACTGTATGGTTTTAAATAAACAAACTGCCTTTCCCTCCAGGCAGTTTCAGTAAGGAATATGATTGACCTGTTGCTGCTATCTCACAGATATGTTGTGCTATTAATGTAGTATAATTTGTTAGCTAATAATGGCAATTTTTACTGAAGTTGTCACAGTTTTTAACTTTTCTAGATATGTATATGTAGAAAAATTGTACAAGCCTACATTCAAAGGTAGACTATAATGGAAAGAACTGAAGAGTTTTGCAGAAATGGAAGTGTTGTTTACGTGCTGTTAAGACGTACAGACACAAATTCAATTTATATACTGTACTATCTGTGTGTTACCTGTCTAAGACTGGTTGCAATCTAAGTAATCAACGTAGTTGTCAGCGTTAACGTTTGTTATTCTTCATTTGGTATAGCGTTACTTAAAGCAGTGTTAATGTTTGTGATGTGCCATCAGTTCGAATGACAGTGACATGGGAGCCGGACTGCCACTCTCACACACGCTCTTAAGAATATGCATTACCTCTGCTACAGAATTACGTTGGAATTACAAATGGCAAGTCATACCGGTCCATTAAGGGACTCCGCTATAGAATGGCGGCAGAACCCCCGACTGCGAACCCAGCCACCCGAGAGAGGCTGTGCCAAGGACCTGGCACAGTTGATGTACTGCAGTTTTTTCGTGAGGCAGTGTTACAAATAGCGAGTTGTACCCTAATGCTTAGGCGCTCTCCCATGGGTGAATGGTAACGCAGACGAACTTGACACCCAGCGTCCCGAGATCGATTCCCGCTATCGCATTGAGGACATAGTAAGAAGCGGCAATCCCTCGTTTATACTGAGCTTTTCGCGAGGCAGCATTACAAATAGCGCTATGAACCCTTCCATTAAAGGGACCCGTCGTGGGCAAGCGGCAAGGCCGGCGACTCCGAATCCCAGCGCCCAGAGATCGATCCCCGCCGGGGCAGCAGCCCCCAAGCCCCACCCCCCGAGGGGGGGGGTGTGGCGAAGACCGACCGTGACTCTTTAAGTCCGTCCTCATTACATCTATTATGCTACAAAAGTAACAAACTTTTCTAGGCCTCTTGGAGCGATAAGGATCGATCTCGAGTCGTTGGGACTCAGGGACACCTGCGTTGCCGCTCTCCCACAGCGGATTCACTTGGGACAGGGTACGACTTGATATTTGTAATGTTGCCTCACGAAAATCTACGTATAAATGACAGTCTCATTTAGAGTGGTTGCAGTGGGGATCGATCTTTGGTCTTTTGGGTTCGGAGTCGTCTGCGTTGCCGCTTTCCCACAACAGATCCACTTGGGAAAGGGTACGACTTGTTACTTGTAATGTTGCCTCACGAAAAGCTACGTATAAAGGGCAGTCTCATTTAGAGTGGGAATCGATCTCTGGGGTTCGGGGTCGTCTGCGTTGCCGCTCTCCCACAGCGGATCCCCTTTTGGGGTACGACTTGATATTTGTAATGTTGCCTCCCTAAAAGTTACGTATAAATGACGGCTTCCTTTAGAGGGTGCTGTGGGGATTGATCACGGGACGCCGCGATTTATGAGCGTTTGTTCTACCGCTTCTCCACAGCGGGGCCCATACCCTATAGCAGACCGTCGGCATTCCCTATATGTAATGCATTTTCACGTAAAGCCAAAATAAACCTTTGAGGGTTGGTTTCCCGACAAATTAGGGATTGAACTCAGAACCCTGGATCTCCCGATCGCCAGTTCTACCGCTTCACCAAAGCAGTTCGGCGTTAGCACCGTGGCAGAACCCTTTGTAATACAGTCTTACAAAAAGCTACACATAAATATTCATTTGCTTTGCGGGGCATTCGCGCCCCGGCTGATCCGCGATCGAACGCGGGCCACCGTGGCTCATGATGACCGCTTCTCCGCGGTGGGTCCACTGTAGCACTAGACTATATACTAGTATTGGCTATATGTAATGCCTTCTCATGTAAAACCAATGTAAACCTTTTTGTTTTTTGAGGGTTGGCTTCCCTACATATCAGGGATCGAACGCGGCCCCCCATGGATCTTAATCGCCAGCTGTACCGCTCTCTTATCACAAGGACATCATTAGCTATTTGTATTTCCTTTTCACGTAAAGCCAATTATGTTTTGAGCTCTCCGGACATATCGGGGATTGAACGCGGATTCCCTTTACTCTTAATTGCCTGTTCTACCGCTACTCTAAAGCAGCACTTAGCGCGCTGCCAGAACTCGCTATACGTAACGCGCTTGTTTGAAAAACTAAAGATAAATGGAGCTCTGTTAAGAGGGTCACTCCACCAGCTGCGGGATCGAACGTGAGTCACCCGGGTTAATGGTTGGCTGTTCTACCGACTCTCTATAGAGCAGGGGTGCCCACACTTTTTCGGCTTGCGAGCTACTTTTCAAATGACCAGGTCGAAATGATCTACCTACAAAAAAAAAAAAATATATATATATATATATATATATATATATATATATACTTTATACATAAAATATATGTTGTCGTACCTTGCATAACTGAATAACCTTTATGGCACAATAACAATTCAATACATTTATGGTCACTACAGTATTTGGATTTAATAATCTTCATGTGGGAAAAGGCTGACACGCTTAAATAAGTAGAGCCGAATGATGCAGTCAAGGAGCTTTTGAATTCAGCCGAGTGAAAAATGACGGCTGTCCGATTAATTGTATTTCCCTCTCCTTTCTTTTTCTCAGATCGCTTTTCGGAAGGAAATCAGTTTCGTAGTTTTTATGTCTTTCCACATTTTCCTTCTTTGGAATAGCAATGATAGATTGACAGATCAGACAAACGCACTTCGATTGTGACATTATGAGAAAAAAAAAATCTCTTCCAATTCCACATCCAGCCCATACCTTCCCCAAACATTTTTTTTTAAATCACTTTTTAGTCGATATAAATTGGAAGGCTAACTAGATCACTTAGATAGCCGGAGTTTTGCAGTAGCTCGCGCGTTTGATCGTGAGTGCGGGATGATCAGCGTGTTAGAAGAAAAGAGATCTCAGACTGGCCGCCCTGTATGTATTTAGCACTAAACCATAAGTAACATGATAGTTATAATTGAATACTAACCCTCACATATTCTGTTTCTGTTCTCGGTACTCAAATGTGGCAATTGGTGCCACGGCCCACCTGCCAAGTTGTTTGCCTGCCTATGGTAAAGTCATCCCTGATGGAGGATCGCAGGAATCATGGGAAAGAGGGGTCCTTTCATCGGATTGGCTGGCCCAGCACTGTTTTAGCCGTGGAATGGCCAAATGGGGGAGGCAGCTTGATGGATGAGGTCTCCAGGACTCTAAAAATATCCAAATCTTATTATGTGATATCATCTACTGTTAAATTTTGCTCCGTACTTCTAAAATTTTTATTTTTATGCTGTATTAAGCATTTGTTCTGTTCTGTGTATTGTATTGTATTGAAGCCCTTCTTTTGACACCCACTGCACGCCCAACCTACCTGGAAAGGGGTCTCTCTTTGAACTGCCTTTTCCAAGGTTTCTTCCATTTTTTCCCTACAAGGTTTTTGGGAGTTTTTCCTTGTCTTCTCAGAGAGTCAAGGCTGGGGGGCTGTCAAGAGGCAGGGCCTGTTAAAGCCCATTGCGGCACTTCCTGTGTGATTTTGGGCTATACAAAAATAAATTGTATGTCAATCAAGTGGCAAATACCATAGGGAGGATATATGATAGACTAACGTTTTAAAAAATTTTTTTTGAATGCAACACGATCTACCTGCACTACGTTTGCGATCTACCGGTTGGTCGCGATCGACGCATTGGACACCCCTGCTATAGAGTGTCTCCTTTTAATTTGGCGGCTCTTGTTTGATCTCCAACCCGGCAACGGTCACTGACATCTTATAGCGAGGGGACGTGAATTTCTCGGCTGAAAGGAACAAGCACTGTGTCCCCAAATTAAAAAGCAAAAAACGTGTTCGTAGCCAATGGGCAGTACCCTACCTGTCGTTATACAGCAAGTGGGAGTTAACTGAATAAGCGGACATGCAACTCTAATGCAAATTTCAGTCCTAGCTGTGTTGAATATCTTTTATGACGGTACATAGGAAGTGCCGGAGGAGAAGCCGTTGGTAGTTTTTGATCAAATCCCGCACCACTTCTTTTTGGCCAAGTGGTCAGCTAGTGGCCTAACTTGTGGTTGTCATTTTAAACATTGCAAAATTTAGAGCTATTCCAACGGAAACGTGGTTCATCTACTCGACGCGTTTGATGTGTTTTTCTCGGAATAATCAAGATGCTACGACATGACCTTAAAAAGACGGTTCATGCTAGAAAACCCTCAAATAAAGCTGAATTACAACAATTCTGCAAAGATGAGTGGGCCAAAATTCCTCCAGAGCGCTGTAAAAGACTCATTGCAAGTTATCGCAAACGCTTGATTGCAGTTATTGCTGCTAAGGGTGGCCCAACCAGTTATTAGGTTCAGGGGCAATTACTTTTTCACACAGGGCCATGTAGGTTTGGATTTTTTTTTCTCCCTAAATAATAAAAACCATCATTTAAAAACTGCATTTTGTGTTTACTTGTGTTATATTTGACTAATGGTTAAATGTGTTTGATGATCAGAAACATTTTGTGTGACAAACATGCAAAAGAATAAGAAATCAGGAAGGGGGCAAATAGTTTTTCACACCACTGTATGTCCTAAAGATGTGCAGGTAAGGTTACTTGACGTCTGTAAAGTGTCACATCATGAATAACTTTTTGTGTCTGTGAGTGAATTCTGTGACTCCTAATGAGATAACATAACGATAAGGTACAGTCATAACTGAGAGGGCAATGTTGACATATTAAAATAAATACTTGATATTGCAAAGGTGTACCCAAACTTGTAAACTCGGGGTGATTGCAGCTTTCACTTAGTAGGCTACCATTAGATTAGCATTTAGTTTGGTAGATTGTTAGAAATTCTAAAATTAATTTGTAGCATTTTTTATTGTATGAATGAACTTTTTTTATGTAAAATGTGAACATCCAGGTTACAGTTTAGTAGGCGAGAGATATCCCAACATATGAATCCGATTACTTGATAGATTTGCAAGAATACATTTATAGAAATATATTACCCTGAACAAAATATTATGTGACATCCTGTTCTTCAAATGTGCTTTTGACGGTGGCATTTAAAGGAAGCATTTGGTATGAAGGTCATTCAGTCTGTTTTAAATGGCAGTGTCTACCATTACTGAATACATTTTTACACTTGTTTTTGTAATGCTATTTCATTGAGATACAAACCCTAGTGTGCCAGGCCATGATTGTGCCTAATATCAGAAGGCTCAGCAGCTTCCTGAGTTATAAAATATTTTATTTTTGTCAGTGTTTCCTTGGTTGTTTCCCAATTGTCAAACTTCAGTACTGGGATAGTTTGATGTGCCCATTTTCCAAAGTTAAGGTGGCACCTCAGAGTAGTAGGTATGTGCACTCAACGCCTTTGATTAGGCCTTCAACTAGCAATGCTGAGATGATTTAATTTGATGCGTCTTGTTCTTTTGAAGGGCTCCAGCTAAACTGTAGGAAAGCAAAATAGAACTAATAGTGACAGTGCTGCTTTCAAAGAATGGTTTAGTGATTTATTTTTTTATTAGTTATCATAGAGAAAAAAAAAATGTAAACACTCTTCTAACCATGACATTTTAACACTAGAATTACCAAAGCCTACGAGAAAACTCCGTCGGCCCACCTTAAATCCATTCACACCTCTCTGTTAGTGTCTTTTGTCTTGTCTAGCAGCCTGCTATCACACCCAAACCTCCTCCCCCCCCATCGCACACTGCTACACAAAGTTTTCTCAGCTTTAAGTCTGTTTACCTGCGTGTCAGTTGCTTAGATTTGTATTGAGTAAATACTATGTCTTTATTTGGAACACATGCATTTCATGTGTGTTCTGTGTCTACAACAATCTATGTAAACCCATTGTTAAAACAGAAACATTTTTATGTTTTAGTAGTAATTGACAAAATGTAGACATGAAGTGTATAATGTATGAAGCCTGAAATCCAAATATCAAATAAACCCTTTCACAAAAGGTATAATTATAACAAAACAAATGCATTTTTATTCAAGAATATAACTGCAGAAAAAGAACCCATGTTAGGGTGTGACATTGACACACTCTTAATATGACCGCTTTGTTGGCACAGCGGTAAAAACTGCTGAGTAGTAATCAAATGGTCACGAGTTTGATCCCGGATGACTCTGTTTTGAGTAGTGAGCTTCTCTTATTCTTACTATTTTAGAATAAAAATAATACATTTGATTTGAGTCTGTAGCAGCTAGTGTAAATTATGGTACTTGTAAAGGTTAGTGTTTTTTTTTTTATTCAGTTTTATTCTGTCAGTCACGTTCACGCTCCCCCGATGTGACACTGCTGTTTTCACATAAAAACATGCCGTCACAGAGGTGAACTCGGATGATGATGAGGGTTCTACATCACAGAAAGAATGCACGTTGCACTTTTGCTGTCACTGTACTTTGTAAATAAAAGCCACATTGAATGTGATTTACCTATTTACCTTGATTTATTTACTTCCTACAGCATAAAGTCAC
Organism: Polypterus bichir lapradei; assembly: GCA_026402145.1. Classification (NCBI taxonomy): domain Eukaryota; kingdom Metazoa; phylum Chordata; class Cladistia; order Polypteriformes; family Polypteridae; genus Polypterus; species Polypterus bichir. The sequence goes on along the minus strand of JANRMT010062838.1, from coordinate 18,868,383 downwards.
AAATAGACTGCAGAGCTTCCTGTGTTTGATCGACACAGACATGCTCAAAAAATACATGTGTAATGCCACGATAAGTGCATGCTGACACTTCATTTTGCAAGCAATGGTATGGGAATGCAGTCTGACTTCTTTTTTGGGCACATGCACCGTCCACATCTAAACACTAGCATGGAGAGCTGCTTGTGCAGTGAAGAGTCTATAGCCGCAGGTGGAAGCTGCCATCGCTGTACTTTGTATATAAAAGCCAGATCAAATGTTATATACCTATTTACCTTGATTAATTTACTTCCTATAGCGTAAAGTCACAAGTAGATGGCAGAGCTTCCCATGTACATATACAAAGTACAGCGATGGCAAAAGTGCGACGTGCATTCTTTCTCCAATGTAGAACCCTCGTCATCATCTGAGATCACCTCTGCTATAGCGCGTCTTTATGTGAAAAGAGCAGTGTCAGATCGGGGGGAGTGTGAACATGACATTTTGTCAATTACTAAAAAATGAAAAATGTTTCATTTTAACAATGTGTTTACATAGATTGTTGTAGACCTGGAACACACATGAAATGCATGTGTTCCAGATAAAGATATAGTATTTACTCAATACAACTCTAAACAACTGACACACAGGTAAACAGAATTGAGCTGAGAAAGCAGTTGGTGGGATGTTACAGCAGGCTGCCTGCTGCTTATCGACACATTTACAAGACAAAAGACGCTGATGGAGAGGTGCGAAGGGATTTAAGGTGGGACAGATTTAAGAGTGTGTTTTTTTTTTTTTTTTGTTTGTTTTTTTGTAGGCTTTGGTAATTCTAGTGTTTAAACACCTTTGTTCTTTTTTGCTGTATCAGTGCCTTAAAATTACAAACTGCTCAAAAAATTAAAGGAACACTTTGAAAACACATCCGATCTCAATTGGGAAAAAATCCTGCTGGATATCTCTACTGATATGGACTGGGTAATGTGTTGGGAACAGAAGGATGCCACATTGTTTGTTGGAAATGAAAATGATCAACCTACAGAGGGCTGAATTCAGACACACCTAAAATCAAAGTGAAAAAATGATGCGGCAGGCAGGCTGGTTAGTCCGTTTTTGCCAAAATGCAATTTCAGCAACTCCAAATCGTACTCCGGAGTTTGTATGTCCCCCTCGTGCTTGTATGCATGCCTGAAATTGTCTTGGGCATGCTCCTCATGAGATGACGGATGGTGTCCTGGGGGGATCTGCTCCCAGATCTGGACGAGGGCATCACTGAGCTCCTGGACAGTCTGAGGTACAACCTGGCAATATTGGATGGACCGAAACATAATGTCCCAGAGGTGTTCTATTAGACTGAGGTCAGGTGAGTGAGCATGGGGGTCAGTCAATGGTGTCAACTCCTTCATCCTCTTGCAAAATGAGGCCAGGCATTGTCGTGTACCAGGAGGAACCCAGGACCCACTTCACCAGCATAAGGTCTGACAATGGGTCCAAGGATTTCATCCCGATACTTAATGGCAGTCAAGGTGCTATTGTGTAGCCTGTAGAGGTCTGTGCGTCCCTCCATGGATATGCCTCCCCAGACCATCACTGACCTACCACCAAAGTGGTCATGCTGAACAATGTTACAGGAAGCATAACGTTCTCCACAGCTTCTTCAGACCCTTTCACGTCTGTCACATGTGCTCAGGGTGAACCTCTCATCTGTGAGACATTCACGCCAGTGGCCTGCTGGAGGTCATTTTGTAGGCTCTGGCAGTGCTCATCCTGTTCCTCCTTGCCCAAAGGAACAGATGTCAGTGGGTCCTGCTGATGGGTTAAGGGCTTTTTATGGCCCTGTCCAGGTCTCCTAGAGTAACTGCCTGTCTTCTGGAATCTCCTCCATGCCCTTGAGACTGTGCTGGGAGACACATCAAACCTTCTGGCAATGGCACGTATTGATGCGCCATCATGGAGAAGTTGGACTACCTGTGCAACCTCTGTAGGGTCAAGGTATCGCCTCATGCTACCAGTAGTGATACTGACCATAGCCAAAAGTAAAACTAGTGAAAAAACAGATGAGGAGGGACAAATATCAGTGGCCTCCACCTGTTAAACCATTCATTCCTGTTTTGGGGGTCGTCTCATTGTTGCCCCTCTAGTGCACCAACGCAGCTGAAACTGATTAACAATCCCCTCTGCTACTTAACTGACCAAAGGGGTATTTTCCGTACGTCGCTTAAATCATCTGAGATCAGATGCCTCATCTTGGATGAGTTAATGCTGGTGAAACTCCTCTGGGATAAGTTGGTTTTTCAAACGCAGCCATGTAGTAGATTAGTCTAGCTAGATCTAATCATCTGAGATGAATGTGCGCGCCCGCACTGATTGAAAAGTACATATATATTGAGTCTAGAAAACATGAACAGCAAGTCTTTGATAGGCTGTAACAAAATGACGAAAGAATGGGCACATTCCAACCCTCCCCCCCCCCACACACACACAGGCAGAGCAGGACCTATTATTCGAAGGATATAAAGAATTTCAAGATTTAATATGCACAAGGGGTAACACTGCAAAAGCAGCCCAAACCAGAAAAGATGGCTGGCAAAAAGTGGCCGACAAATTAAACGCTAAGTAGTGTGCATTGTACTTACTGAATGCAGCGTTTTATTTCCTATGTGTCAGATTAATTATTATTTAATATGTCATAATTCCAGATCAAATGTGAGCACAAGGAGAACAGTTAAAGTGAAGTACAAGAATATACTTCAAACTGGTAAATATTGGTATATAACTATTTAAAGAATTGTTGACATAAAGAATCATATATAATATAAAAAAAACATTAATTTTAAAGCTAATAAGAAGGCAGACAAGCAAAAAACAGGTGGAGGTCCATGCGGTCCAGACCTAACCCCTGCAGAAGAGATGGCTCTCCAGCAAAATGCCCATCGCCCTGTTTCTGAGGGCATTTTTGTTGGGTCAGTAGCAGGGAATGTCATATCCCTAGAACCTGTGTCTGACCAACGAGATATTGACGAAGGTCAAATATTTGATGAAGACACGGTGTCTGATTATTCATCAGGAGGAGAGGTACATTTTCCAAATAATGTTTGGTCAAACTCCACTCTGATCAGTCCCATGTGCCCCAATCACATTTGGAAATCCTGGGTAATGAGAATGTTAGGCTGATTGTGAGACTGTTTATGGAACTATGGGTGTTTTTCCCTGTGTATTACCTACCTGCAATGGCATGAAATGCCTCTTTTATTGTCTGCACACGCAGGTGTCCAGGAAACACTATGAAAACCCGAAGGAAATATTTCAGAGCCAAACAGACTTTACGAATTGCCTGGCAAACTGCACTTTTAGATAGATTTTCCGCATCGCCTACAGTATATAT
>JANRMT010062838.1:18839480-18864622 GCA_026402145.1 Polypterus bichir lapradei | reverse complement strand
ATATATATATAGATATAGATATGGGAACAACACTCATATCAATGACAAAACAATTACATTAACAATCATGTTACGTTATTTTTTAAATTTTTCCTTTTCTTTTTCATACCTTCTTTAACACACTACTTCTCCGCTGCGAAGCGCGGGTATTCTGCTAGTATATATATATATATAAGTGCCTCCTGCAAAAAACTGCAAAAAAACTCAAAGCAATGCATACTGTCTGTGTGGCTGTGAGAGCCCGACTTCGCCTAGTTTGACTTCGAATATAAGGTGCTAGTAAATCTTTGAGGTACAGTATTCCCCCTCGGCTAAAGCGGTATCTTTCGAAAAGAATTTCCTCCAGGAGCAATAAAGGATCTTGCCGATCACGCAAAACCCTCTTTATATGAAATTCTCTTCTTATAATTTGCACACCGATATCAATTGGTTGCTCATTCATGAACGGTGAAGCCATGACTAAATGAATTCCATGCACAGCAACTGATTTAAGTATGTGAGCTAATCCTTGTTTACATAGAACAAACCTGTTTTGAGAAGGTTTGAGGATTTGGATGTGCTGTTATGACAATACATCCAGCCAGAGTTTCGAAAAACCGACAGATCCAGAATCATGCCAAATCGTCAACAATTACATCTGGCTAAACAAGTAATCCATGTTCGAAAAATACCCCCCAGATCAGTAGCCCAGAAGTTTCATTGACATGATGCTATACTTGGATTCAAAAGTTATCCTTTAATTTTTTGAGCAGTATATTTTCAAAGTCCAAAAAGTGGACGGTGCTCTGTCTTAGTTTTTTCTACATTCAGTCTCCAAATGTAATGGGAAAGGACCTTTTGAGTAATGAATAATCAGGATGTTAGCAAGAAGCATTCAGAGTGACTTATCAGTTCTTATGTTTGGTAGCGCCCACTTCCCTCTGTGTCTACTTGACTTTCTGGAATACTTTTCTTGTGCTATTGTTGGTTGAATAAAAAGGGATATTGGCTTATGTCATCGCAGCGAGCCAGAAGAGGTGGTCAGTGTTAAGATAAATATTGTCCTTGCATGCATTTTTGTAGCTCAACAGCCTAATGTGCACAGCACCTAAACATAAGAGACGTGATTCCATATCAGCAATTTTCTGCAGATTTGGACATGCTTAGTCAATGGCACAACAGACTGTGCCATTGTGAATAGTGCCTCTTTTGGCAAGCCAGACAAATAAAGGATCATCCTTGAAGCCTGAATTGATTGATCTGATTTAATCAAATTTTTGGAATCAAGTTTTAGGTAAAAGTTGATATTCATGAAGCAAAGAAAAACCTAAATGGCAAAAAACGTCTGCCCCTGGGGTTTTTTTGGGGGTTTTGGGTTTGGGTAGGAGAAAGTAAAACATTGATAGACTTCCCTTTCTGGTCAAGTATTGGTCAAGAGCAAAACAGAGAAGCAATTGTGAAATATAGGTGAACATTGATTATCTAAATGTCATTTATCCAGACCACTGCTAATGATAAACGGCGCCCCCCCATTGCAATATCTACCTAAAGAGCACTGGTCCTGGTGCTTAATGCAGTTGGTTTTTATACAGTACCAGTTTGTGAGTCATATTTATTTATAAAAGCACGTTTAAAACTGATGCTGTGCCAAAGTGCTGTACAAAGGAGCATTAATATAAACATTTTACAAACAATCATACACAAGCAGATCAGTAAAAACAACCAAATTAAAAACATCCCCCACACCCCATTATACACAATGAAAGGTGGAAAAAAGCAAGTATGACTTGAGGCGCGTTTTAAAAACTTTGTTTGACGAGGAAGACCTGTTGTGGAGAGGCAGGTCATTTCAAAGCCTGGAAACAACAACTGAGGAAGCTCCGTCTCCCCAGACTTCATCCGAGATCTTGGAACTACGAGGAGCAGCTGTCCAGATGACCTCAATGCTCTCATAGGGGTGAAGAAGGTCACAGGTGGATTTTGGAGCAGGATCACACAAGGCTTTGAAAACAAACAACATTTTAAAATCAATGTGACACCTCACCGGTAGCCAGTGGAGAGAGGCTAATACGGGGAGATGTGATTCTTTTTTTCTAGACCCAATTAAAAATCTATTTGCTGTTTTTGAACCAGCTGAAGGTACGACAGAGCAGATTCTGGCAGTCCCAAAAATATGAGGAATTATAATTGTCTAGCTGAGATGAGATAAAGGCATGAATGACTGTATCCAAGTCCTTCAGTGAAAGAAAAGATTTTAGTTTTGAAATTTGCCTCGTTTGGTAAAAACTGAACTTTACTGCCAAAGAAATTTGTTAATCAAAGCTTAGTGACGACACAAAGATGATACCAAGGTTCCTGACATCATTATGATTAATTTCTGACAAGGAACCTAATTTACTGCTGATTTCAAATGCTGATGTGGTAGAACCAAACATAATGACCTCTGCTTTCTTTTCATTTAATTGTAAGACATTTTGCACCATCCAGTATTTAATATACTCAACATTTACGGATGAAATGATGTCAGGATTAACTTTGAGATATAGCTGCTTGTCGTCAGCAAAACAGTGATAAACATCATGTTTTTGAAAGATGGTCCTCAAGGGGAGCAGAGAAAAGGAAAATAAGAGGAGCCAAAATAGAAGCTTGTGGAACGCCTTGTATGAGAGGTGCTGGCTGAGAGAAGTTCCCATCCATGTTAACAGACACAGTAAGGTAGGACTCAAACCATTACAGTGTACAGCCCTGAATGCTCACTTCATCCTCGAGCCATTTCAACAAAATGCCACAGTCCACTGTGTCAAATATTGCACTAAGCTCTAATAAAACTAAAATTGCACAAGAACCCGAGGCCAGGGTTAAAAAGATATCATTTGTCACCTTCAACAAAGCAGATTCAGCACTAGGATGTTTTTTAAACCTGACTGAAACACATCACGTAAGTTGTTGCTCACCAGGTATGAAATCAACTGCAAAGAAACCACCTTTTCCATAATTCTGGCCAAAATTTGAGCTTAGAAATATTTCTATAGTTAGAATGAACTGTAGGGTCAATAGTGGGCTTCTTCAGCAGAGGCTGAACAATTGCGTGTTTAAAGTTGTATGGCATTATACCAGATTTTAGACAATTGTTAATAATGGCCAAAACAATTGGACTAATGACTGTAAAGGTATCTTAAACCAGGTGTGAGGGTAAAATATCTAGCGGATAATTAAATGGTTTCATGTGTAAAACAGTATCGGTTAGCTGAGAAGAGCACACAGATTGAAAGGAAGTCAAATGGCTGTGCTCTGGCCTAACAGGGGCTGGCGTTGTCCCACAAAGATTAGCACCTGGGAGAATAATGTTTGATTGAATGGCTTGGATTTTATTTACATAAAAAAAAATTGAGGAAAAGCTCAAGACTCTAATAGGTGTATTTAAGAGAGTGTTTATGGTGCTAAACAGCACCCTAGGTCTCGAGGTAGCATTTTCAATTAAACAAGATAAAAATGAGATTGTGCAGCTCTCACAGCCTCTTGTTAGGACTTCCAGGGAGTTTTAAGAATTTCACACAAAACCTGAAGTTCATCCTTCTTCCCCCTCCGCTCAGCCTGTCATTGAGCCAGGGTTGAACACTGGCTTTAACCTTGGCTCTACTTAACTTAAAGGGTGCGCCCAGATCCAGAGTATCCTTGCAAGCGAGATCTAGAAGCTTAACCAGATGATGAGTATCCAAACAAACAGAAAGGGCTTCTAGCACTAAGTGTAGCTAGTGAAGCAAAGATTTTATTTCGGGTACAATTTTGCAGATGTACCCAAAATTCATTTTGTGTGCAATTTTTCAATTGGAAAACATGAAACGTTTTTTTTTCATCCACCCCTTTGTTAAAGTTTTTTGAGGTGAAAAGCTAGAAAGCAAGTAATATTGCTTGCTAAGTGACACCATTATACCCTCATCTGCTTCATGCATGGCTGGCCTGCACACTCACACCGCTGATTCCTCCTCGCACTGCTTATTTTATTTTGGGTCAGAAGTAACAGCATCTACACTCATTTTCTTCAGCTCTAACGCAATGCAAACCAGAGGCTTGCTGGTGGCCTTTCACCAAGGCCACTGGGTTTTAGCAGAGACGACGTACCCCCAAAATGCGTGCAAATATCTGCCCTATATCACCACCTTTGTTCCACGCTCTCCAACAGAAATGAACCCAATGCATTTGCACATGGAGATAAAGGCTGCAGGTAAGATGAAAGGAGTCAACCAAATGTAATTCACAGGTGAGCAGTGAAACAGTACACATGGATAACAGGGTTCTGAAAAGCATTTGCATCCACCACAAGAATTATCTTCATCCCTGTGTCAACCAGAATGAAGGCTGACATGAAGATGAATAGGTAGAACATGGCGAAATCCTTTTGCCTGTGATTTACATAAGAAAAACACAAAACAGAACTGCTGTAGGCAGAATGAGAGAGGAGCCCAAAAATGAATAAAAAAAAAATAAAATACCAAGACATGAAGGCACACAATGCAAAACAAGGATTAAATGAAAAGCACACAAGTAAAAACCAGAAAAGTGGAAAAGACCCTTTTGAAGCTGTGTAAATATTATTTTAAATAGTGTTTGAACCTGAACTAAGCTGAGCGTTGCAGGTTGGAAATAATAATGTTCCCCATTTCGTAGGGCTTTCTGAGGATGACAGTTACTGTACTGCATTACTGTATCACTGGATTGTAGTGTTTGTTTGCAAACTGAGATATTTCTTTAGCTAGTAACTTAAATTCCTGCCAGAAAATAATGTCTGTTATTATTTTGCTATAGGTAATCAAGCCAGATTATTTTTTATAATACTTAAACTTAGGCCTTAAACCATTCCAGGATGCAACTCTTAGGTTAGCCAAGAGGGAAATAAGAGAGGGAGATTAAAGAGAAAAAATGAAGAAAAAAAAGATTAAAGAACTACACCAAGGCCAAATCCTGTCACCGTGTTCCTCTCATTGGCAGTTCAAAGCTTAAAGCTTACTCATAGTGCTCACTTCTGTAACCCCCACACCCTAAACCAGGCAACTAAGCAGACCATACACCCCATCCATCACCTGCTCCCTTTCTGTACTACACATGTACAGTAAATATAATACAGACAGACTTCACCCCTCAATGCACACAAGTGTAGTTCCCTCTACCACAAACATCCAGCCCAGGTATTAGAGGCACCATGGGAAATAAAGTCTGAGTCAAAAAAACCAAGTGAGATGCATATCATTACATTAAAGATGCAGAATAATATAGCAATAACAACAGGTCAACATAGAACTGAATAGCAGGGCATAATAAAAGCATAACATCACAAACACCGAAATAGATGGAGGGGTTAAAATGATTTCTGAGAGAAATAAGAAGGCAGTAAGCATTAAAGAGAACTCGCAAGTGGTCTGACATTTGTCAGTGTTCCCAAGGACTTTTTTTTGCTCACTTCTTTTCCAGATGAATGAGAAAGCTTGAGATGAGCTACATACAAAAGAAATGGCTGCAGGAGTGCTTCACAGATTTTCATTATGGGGTTGTCCATTCCTGGCTTGGGTTGAAAACGTGAACTTACTTGCTGTCAGATGACCGATTTCTGAATTCTCTGGGCCTGCTTGCATAGATTCTGATGATCAGTGACTATTACAAACCACACTACCAGGAGCCTCACAGGTAATGATATCTTTTAATCACAAGAGGGAAATCGCACAGACTGGAAAAATAAAGCCACAGCTTCTTCAGAAAGTCACTGGGATTACCCCTGCTGCATTTTCTTTAATGCCTATAATAAGAATATTATTTCTTTGATTCTTGTGCTCCAAATCTACAACTTTCCTTGATAGAGATGCAACTTGGCACTCCAGTGCTTGGATCTGATTATTAAAGGTTCAACAGCTCCTCCATTACTTTTTTTTTTGTTCTCCTTTGACTTCATTCATGTGTTGTTGAAATGTGCCAAGCTTTTCTGGAAGGTTTTAAGGCGTTTGCCATGATAAAAGGCTGCTCAGATAAACACATCTTTGATGAGCGAGGTCCTACTTACCTTACTGGTGGAGGCTCATTCATAGTGAGGAGTTCTCTTTGTTAGTCTAGATACCTTGGTGTACTGTAGGATTATCTTGGTAATGACATCAGTAAAACCTCAAATGGGAAAGGCAGCTCAGCTAAAGGATTTAAGTTGGGGTTTGAGAAGCAATATGTAGGAAAACAGGGTAAAAACATATGGCCCCCAAGAGCAATCAACTATCATATGATGTAGATGGGGGAGATCATGAGTGAAGATGCATTCACTACTGGACAGAGCCAGTATCACTACAGACATGTAATATATATATTTTTAAATCCTATCTCCTTATGTCAGAAAATAGAGAAAAGAGAATGGTGCTCGGACTGAACCCTGGAGGACTCGCTATCTTAGGACAAACAGGAATACGAAATTAACAATATTAAAAACATTTTGATGATTATGAAGTAAGCAGAATGTGAACAATGCTGTTTAGCCATCTGTATTCTCGAGCTAGTGTAGTAAACTGCAATGAACAGTAGTATCAAAAGCATGTCTTAAGGTAAAACCTGCCAATCCTGTATTGGTGGAGATGAGAATAGTATTTATAATAAACTTTAAAGCGGGTTCTGTGCTTTGAGCCAGGCAAAAGCAAGAACTACAAGTTACATACATAACATACAATTTTCTCTAAAACACTACAATGAAAAAGTAAATGGGAATGTGTTAATACCTCAAGCATTACACAAGATATAATAAAAGTATTAAACTTGATACTGACAGTATCAATTACTAGGCTTTCAAATGTCATCCCCCAAGACAAGTACTTTGTGGGCACAACACAATGGTAGCTGCATACTGTAGGTTTGTAGCAAATATGAGACATCATTTTTACTTGAGAGACTGCATTTAGTTTTCTTCTACTGTATCAGTCAGTCATCTTTCTTTTATAGAGCAGCTCTTGCATCAGCTATCATCATATATGTACTTTTACATTTTGTAATTTTAGCATAATTTTTAAATGTATACAAAGTTATAGTACTGAGTAGGGGTTTTGATGCAAAGCCAGCATTCACTGACACTTAATAACAGGGCTCAGAAATGTGGAGATCAGCTTCAGAGGATCTCAGCTGTGTGATACACCTGTCACTTTAAAATGTGCGTACAAAGACAGATCTGTATCAAAGCAGATGTGAGAATGACTGCGTTCTACCCTAGAAATATCTATCTACCTATCCCAATATTAGAGTCAAAATGTAAATGCTCCAGCCTTGAATTCTTGCTTTTTTGCAAGCTTAGCTGTCATTAACCAATGGAAGTAATAGTTTATACAAAAATATGAGGCATAAAATTTCATGACCTTGTCTGAAAAGTGTATGTCATTAACACTCAGTCGGCAATCATACAAACACATACTGTCTGTTTCATTTTGTACAGGTATGGTACTGTTATTGCATGTAAAGTGTGGACATCTCCCAAGGGACCTGCTTCCTGTGCTTTCTTACTACATCTGTTTTAGGGTTTTTAAGTCCCACATAAGTAAGTAAGTTCAAGTTCAACTTTATATGTACATGGTACATTCTTACTTGCATGCTTCTTCATAATGGTGACAGTTCATGATGGCTTCTCACTCTCAACAGAGTCGCCCTTCCACTGTAAATAGGACCGTGGTCAACTTTCTTTTTCCAATCACCCACTCCTTGGTGTTTGTGAAGTTAAGGGTGGGCTTGTTGTGCTGGCAGGTAAACCTCTTCTGTGTAAGCTGGCTTATCACAATTGTTGTTGATAAGACATTACTGATACTGGACGTGTGTTTGGTCACACCGTCAGAGGCAACTAAGTAGTACAAAAGGGGGTTCAGCACACAACCCTGAGGAGTGCCTGTGTTGTGGGTCAGGGTGGAAGATGTCAATCCTCACACACAAGTTAGGAAGTCTGAAGTCCAGTTGTCTCAAGATGAGGAGTGTGATGGTCAGCTTTGCTAGTATGCAGTGTTAAATGATGGGCTATATCTTATAAACAATAAGTAAATCTCTGGCACAGCACTGTTTATTATCTAGACATACCAGAATGGTATGAAGTGCAAGAGACATGGCAGGCTCTTTGGATTAGTTGTAATTACATGCAAACTGGAGGTGGTCCAGGCTACCTGGAATATTACATTTAGCTTGTCCTAACTCAAGTCTCTCAAAGCACTTCATCACACTTGGAGGGCTACAGATCTATAGTCATTCCAACAGTTCACTTTAGTTTTGTTTGGCACAGAGACCCAGGATTGTCTGAGCACGATATTAAAGATGTTATTTAGATGCCAGCTAATTAGTTGCTACAGGTTTTTAAAACCAAGGACAATATTCCATTGAAACCAGACGCCTTTTGAAAATTAAGCCATTTACGTAAAAACCCTCCTGTTAATCATGTGCAGAAATGGAAAAGGACAAGTCATGTGATGCTGCAGGCAACTGAATGTTGGGCCAGCTAGTCACAGTTATCAAAGCTGGAGTAGAAAGTATCAAGTTCACTGTGGAAAGAAAATGTGGATGAGATTGAATTAGGTATTACATTGTAATCTGTGTCAAAGTTTGTGTGCATTCTTACTGCTGTTATACTCAGTCAGCAGTTAGCTACTTTTTCTTTCTGTGCTCATACCTGCATTTCTTGTGTGTTTTTATATTGCTGTCCTGAATTGCACAGGTGTAATCCTTCAACGTATTCTTGATATCACTGGTGAGCTATTAATTCTTATGAAATACTCCCGTTCATCATGTATTTTTTGTATGAAAATGTGCTATATAAATAAATGTTGTTGTTGTTGGTTGTTCCTGTAGGCCCACAGTTATCCACACATTACTCCCGTCACACTGCTTCCATACTTAGGCTGATCTGATGAAGAGTCTTTGAGTGTATCCAGTAGTCCACACACAGAATTACTATTCTTGGTACTGTAGCTCCTCTCCCTTTAGTTTCTGCTTGTAAGCAGGAAGACGGACAGGAGATTTGGCCTGTCAGAAATGGGGGCGCATTTGAGGGGCGTAAATGTCTTTTATCATGGCGCAGCAGTGACTAAGAATATTAGCAGCCCTCACAGGGCCTTTGACATGTTTATGATGTTTAGCATAAATGGTCCTTAAATTTGCCTTGCTGAAGTCCCCAGCAACAGTCCAATTCTCAGGATGTTCACATTTGAATTCCTTAATAGTGTTGTACTGACATTGAGCATATTGTTGGTGTGGACTTGTAGAGGAGTGTTAAGTCACTAGAAAAACACCACAGAGCCCCCCCTGAGGTAAAATAGAAGACCTTTGATCATTAATAACCTTAGCGTTGTGTTTACCCCAGGACAAACAAGCCAAAAGCTTGAATTGTTTTATTTTTTTTTTCCAACAAGGGTAAAAAAACATTTGTTGTGTACCAAAAACATGTAAAGACCAAACGTCAGCATAATTACTGTATGTCTAGTGCCTGCTGCTGTGCTGATGCAGATTTAGTACATGTCCTTTGTGTGATATGTTTACAGACCGTCACCATCATGGAGCCTGGTGTTGCAATCAGCACAGTAAAAGTGTATTTCTTTGCGCACTTATTTATTTATTTTTTTTGGCTTCCACACGAGGGGCTAGAGTGCCTGATTTGCATGATTGTAATGCCCCTTGAGCTACTGCAGCAAATTCACTGGGCATTTCACAGCGGTTTGGTTGTGCAGTGCTGTATCATGCATCAGTTTGACTTTGAGTCAACCAACTCATGTCATCATCACTATTGCTTTTCCTGAGCAGTGGTTCAGTTTTACTTCATTCTTAAACTGCTTTTTGTTTGCCATTCTGTTTTTTTGTTGGAGGTGCTGCCTCACTCGTGATTATGGATGGGTTAGCCTAGAGTTACCAAAAAGTGGCAAAAAGCATAGAAATATTCATATTCTTTTTTACAGCATGATATTATTTCATCCACTAAATGAAAGCAGAATACTGTCCTGAGAGGCTTAACACTGTAAAACATAGCATTACATGTCACCCCAAGCAGGACTTGAGTTTAACTTTAATTGCATAGAATTGCAAGCCTGAGTCACACTCAGGGTTAATGGCAAGGAGGTTAAATACTACAGATCAAGTAACAGTGCTTACAGACAATTTTAACATACATGGAGTACCATGTGGTGTTTTCATAAAAACCCACTCCACCGCCTCCTCTTTTACCAAAACTTTCACTTAGAATTCCATGAAAGACTGAATTGTATTGCAGCATCAGATGCCTAAGCAGTTAGCCATGGCTTAGAGAAACAAGTTAGTTTTACCTGAATATGATCTGCTTTATCATCCAGTGACTGCATGTAGATCAGAGAAATGCAAGGCAGGATGTCAGCCGCTGTACTGTTCTGGTCTCTCCTTGTCTGGTCATTCCCAGCTGAGTCGGGCCGCTTTTGCTGGCTGTACATAACTGATAACAGCCGATCAGTGTGTAACAGTGTTTAACATGCATTCAGGCACGCACTCCCAAATATAATAAAGAGAAGTGACACAGAGTTTATTAGCACTGACTCATGTGTCCAGCATTCTGAATTTGAATCCCTTGGCCAGTAAAAACACACATTGTGAATGGACATTGATTTAAAGAATAAAGGCAACAACATTCATTCAGTAATGAGTTTAGGATTATCACAATTTTGAAGCATTTATATTGTGTGACAAAAATACTATAGCTGCATCCTCGAGGAGAGGTTTGTACCCCACAGAAGCAGACTGAATGCTGGTGAAAAAATATCACCAGAGTAAGGTGACTCAGTCTAGTTTGTTACTAGATACTGTGAAGCCCGTGAGCATTGGACATGAGGCCGGATTTTTGGTCCAACTGACATATTTATGGGAAAGAATTAGGATATGACATGGCCTTTAGCATGGGTTCTGTTTGCCCAAGAAAGGAGAACTCTCTGCAAGACCAGTGACATCACTTCCAGTCTTGACTCATCAGCCTTGCCTCTTCTGCTACAAGTTCCACTGCCACAGGAAGTTCATCGCCACTCTGGACCTGACAGCTAACCAGAAAGTATCTCCTGTCAGAAAGAGGTCTTCTTTAAACAAGCCATGAGAAGCTTATATGTCGCCAGTGGCGTTTAAACCATTTTTTGCTATCTTCTACTTCCTTTTCATCATCAGACAATAAATGGGGTAATCTGTGGTGCCCCAAGCATTTTATCTGTTTCTTTGCTTTATTTTACAATTCACAATAGTACACATACTCCCACGGTTGCCTGCAAAAACCCAGTCAAGTCATTGTCCCTAGGGGGAAATTTGGAAATATTTGGTAAAGTGATAGAGAGCAATTCAAACTTGTTTATTTGTGGAACTTGTGAGACAGCAGGATTTCAATTTACTTGTACCTTTGTATTTGTAGCCTGTATACTGCCTTTGTTTATCATCCATCATGTGTTATTTGTACACTTAAAACAACTTTTTTTTGTTCTGGGAGCAGAGAGATGTCAAGATGGCCCCTTTTGGTGTTAAAGTACCTAGAAACATATTTCTATTTTAATGCCACAGGCACTCCTACTGTCTGGTATCCCATCTGGAGCCGATTCCTGCCCTACATCTGATACTTGCACAATATGCACTGGCCACCAGTGACTGTGAAATTGAACTGAGTGGGTTAAGAGAAGGCGCCAGTGTTAAACTCTGTGCGGTTCACTTTTATAGTACAATAATTTAATGTGCAATAATGGGGAGCAGTGAATGGAATCTAAAGATTTTGCTCCATAATTTGTTTCTAATGGATTTTCTCCCACAGTCCAAAGGCATGCTGTCAGGCTGATTGATGACTGTATGTTGGTGGGGTCTGAGAGTGGGTGTATGTGAATATGTCCTGCTTAGACTGGGCTTTCATTTTAGACTGGTTGTTGCCATGTGTCTTTTTCTGCCATCATAGCTCCCTGTCATCCTGTGCCACAGAAAGATGGTTCCTGTAATTCTTTTTCAGGTGGGCAGAGTGGTTAAGATTTCTCTACAGAAATATGCTGTACTGTATAAAGAAAAGTTACTTAGTTTTATAATTGCCAAATACAACAGACAGCTGTATCCTGCAGAGTATCTTGTTAACACAGTGTCTATGGCATGTTGTGTATGCTACTACAAAAATAAAGAAGTAAATATATATGATGAAACCGTGAAAGCATTAGAATTAAACTAATCCAATGGTGTTTATTAAACATATGTATCTTTGTCCAGTGTCGGTTGCTGGGTGTTCCTTGTAAAAGCTGACTTGGGCCCTGTCTAAACACGGTCTGACTTTGAATGAACCTCTCAATTTTCAAACCTCACCTATAACGTACACTGTGGGCCATTGTGCATACACTCTGCCTTAGCATACCCTCTAACAATAAACTTCATGCAAAGTTGTTAAAATAGGAACATGTGATGATGAAATATTTATAAGCAATAATGTAAGGGTACACATGGCATAGTAGCTTTAGGAACTAACATACCAAATGCAAAGAATTGCTGTACGTAGTCTAGACGTCTTAATGCACTTTTTGTTGTACATTTTGTGCAACTCGGTGAAATGCAGAGGAGGGTCTTTTTTGCAGCATTCCTCAGATTCAGTTCAAAATGCAGTCTCGCTAATTAATCTGAATGAATAACTGAGTGTTTAACACAGCGCCACATAACAGGTTACGTGCTTGGTTCCTGCCATTTAATGGTACAGGCCTTGTCATCTGTGTGTGAGTTAAAGGTACAACTGTCTGGAACTGCAGTGCTCTGAGGAATGGATGACCTTTTACTTGTTTTTGTTTCTCACCAGTTGCTGCCCAAGGTGGACTTGCTATATTCCTTCTTGCCTCTCTCCCTGCTATGATGGATTATAAGTGTAATGAAGCTGGGCTGGAAACTTAGTTGCTTGTTTTCCAACTTATGCTTTTTTCTTTCAGACCATAGGCAGCGACCTCCAGGATCCCATCAGGGTTAGGCCTTAAAGGGTTCCTTCATGATCAGTACCCTCGCTAGGCACCTCTTTTTTGGTTTTGGTCCCACCAGAATTTTGATTCTTCTCTTTTTCTACCCAATCAGTTGTAGATTTCTTGGTGCTGTTAGGATGCTTGTCCTGTTGCATGATCCAAGTTTGGCTAACCTGTACTTGTCAAACAGATGACTTCCTCTCTCTTTAGAGTCATCTGGTGTACACAGAATGTTAAGCTGGACAAGTGCAAAGAGCCCAGGGCCTGTGACTGCAAACAAACCCAATCGTTTGATATTTGGCTTGACATTCTTTTGGTTTTATGCGGTGTTCGATTTTTCAACAAGAGTGTCATTGTGCATGCAGAACAGACTTCTGTAGTTTGGCTCCAAAGGGCATTTCAGAGACGCAACTTTGAATAATGAAGCTGTGCTGCTATGTTTTGCTCTTCAGTGAGGAGGAGCTTTTTTATGACTACTCTTCCATGTTTGTTCAGTCTCTTTTTATCATAGCAGAGTCATGAACTATAACTTTTTTGGTTCTTTGAAATTTCATGAAAAATAACATGTCTGATCTTTCCAGAGACACTCTCTTGTGGGAAGACTGATGGCTTTCTTGAGTGTTCTCCATTTGTAAAGAATCCTTCTCACTAGTGACATGAGGCTTGGCACCCTGCTTTAAGTCACACGAAACAGCGTTTTGGAAAACGTGTGTATCAAAATGACAGTCACAAGATGATACTGAATGGGGCTTCATTACAGCGTACGGTTTTGAAATGTCTCAGACATTTACTGGGCTATGATTTTGGAAAATGACGCACAGTCTGATCATTTAGGATGTGAACATTGTGAACAACTATTCATAAATTAAAGTCCTACAATTAAATATCTTTTCCTCAATTTGTGATTGGTGCCACCTGTTATCACCATTTACCTTTTTCAAACTTACATAATGGCTTCAAACATTTAGGAGCAGAAGGGCAGCCCTAAATGAAAGCTTGTCAGGAGGCTGACACTGAATGGAAGAGCACTTCTGTAATTTTAAGACAGCAGTGGCAGTGCCAGCATAGCTAACCTTAAACACAGGCAGTAGTGGGCAGCATGAAGCAGTCAGCCAGAGCCTTCAGGAAAAGAAAATCCAAGCACATCTCTCCAGTTTTGATGTCACTACACTGGTTACCTGTGCCATTTAGAATTGACTTTAAAATACTGCTTATGGTTTACAAAGCCTTAAATAATCACAGAATGCCTCTCACCTTACACTCCAAATCCTATCCTTAGATCTTCCAAATGAGTGGCTGCTTATAATTTCAAGTGATAAACTTAAAAGAAGTGGTGAGGCGGCCTTCAGCTGTTATGCACCTAAAATCCAGAATAGCTGACCCATAGAAATTCGCCAGGCTAATACGGTGGAGCACTTTTAAAAAAAACTGCTAAAAAAACATTACTTTAACATGGCTTTCTTATAGCTTCATTTTAGTGTGACCCTGATATTCTGTATATGCATGTAATTATAATTTTTATCAAGGCTCCTCAATCTGTACTAACCCCTACTTTCTCTGCTGTTATGGTTTTTTGTGGTGGTGATCTGCGTCACCACCACCTGATCAGGGCACCATGCAGTGCCTACACTGATGGATTGAAGGCCAGAGGTCCACATGGCCATCATCATCTGATTGTTCCACGTGAAGCCTGTAAAGCACGAGGACTAGTTGAGATCATTGATGTTAGGTAGAATGTCTAGCGGGGCTGGGTGGTCTTGTGGCCTCAGAACCTCAGCAGGTTTTTTTTTTTTCTCCAGCCTGGTGGCCATCAGACCTTACTTTATTCTTTGTTACTTAATATTGCCCAATCTTATTTTTATATTTTTACTTTTTTCTTTCTTCATCTTGTAAAGCACTTTGAGCTACATAATTTGTATAAAAACATGCTATAGAAATAAATGTTGTTGGAGTATGCGCTACAGCATTTGCATATATCTATACCAGTATACAATGTATAGAAAATATCACGGCAAACATGTTTAGTTCACTTTGAATGAATAAGTAACCCAATGCACATGTGTGGTCACAGATGAGCGAAAAGAAAAGTTCTCAGAGTATTAGGTCAATAGTTCATTTTACTGAAGGTATGTCTCTGGTATTCAATTCTCCTCACTGTGTCTATGGTTTCCCAATGAACATCTTATCCTTTCTGTAGTTTCAGCTGTCGAGTTTATTTGGTAAGATTGTCCACCAGATGGAGGTTTTTGTTTAGTGCAATCTGTCTATCAGATATTACTGTAGTTACTCTACAAATTAAGTCGAGGTCAGATCAATTTGGTTTTGTTTTAGTCACAGACTAGTTAGACTGAGTTGCTGGGTATGTCATATTACATGATGGGCGATCACAGGCTGTCTATGAATGAAACTCACTGGAAGTGCCATGTAATGTAACATGGCCTTTATTTAATTCTGCAGTTTGGAATCTTGTTGTTTTCAGTCTAGGTCCTGAGCTAACTACTATGCTAGTTAGTTTGTCTCATTAAACATCTATCTGTCTGTCCATTTCCTAACTCAGCTGACGCCATCGGAAGAGAATGCGAGACAAAAGCATGCTGGTCATTTGGGGCGCCTGTCTCCCCCAGGTCATTAGCTACTGTAGCTAGTGGTAGTCCAAAATTCACTTTGGCTTTCTGCACGATGCTGTCTGAATTGTTTGCTACCTCTTGAGCTGCACTTATTTGTTGCTTTTGTCTGCCAGCATATCACAAGCTGCATTTTCTGTTAGACCCTGCAAAAGGCTCGTGTGACCCTGGTAAGTTCTGTAAGCAGGCACTTCATCTCACAGGCGAGACACTTCGTAATTTTTAACCTATTTACATCCGGCTTTTTATTAGTGTGAGGCTTTATTGTGTTTACTGCAGCACACATAGATTTCAGGGAATATGTAATAGTCTGTAATACACGTACTGGAATGAGCTCCCTTGCTGGAGACGGAGCAGAATGCAATAATATCATTATGAGCAATTGTATCCTGCAGGCAAGAAGATTGGTTCTGGACAGTTCAATATTGCAGCACAAAACCTGTTTTTTGCAGAACGACCCCTGTCTCCTTTTGGCCTTTAAATGGAAGTTGTTAACTCCTCGAGTACTGTACTTGATACCTTTATTGTCCAGTGCTTACAATGACAACAGTGAGCATATCCTTAAAATATAAGAAAGTAAACTATAATGCAGTAATACAGTAGCACAAGACCTGTTTGGATTAAAACTCCATGGAATTGTTTTAAAATGATCCATAATGCCATCAATTGTTAATTTTGATAATATACCTATTTGATCAACCTTAAGAACTACTATATGAAGCATTCAAATACTTAAACGACAAACTGATATGCAGACACATTCCTGCTATACATGTAATAATAATACATAGCTAGTGGCACGGCTACCCTTTAACACTTGTGTTGTAGGTCCAAATTAAGGTTTGGAAACAATGGATGTGAAGTTCTGCGGTGGGATGGATGGATGTGAATTTTGTAAATCCTCTCTGTTTTTATCTGTTTCTTTCTCTGACTACGCTCATTTCTTCCCATGTCGCAAAGACTTGCAAGACAGGCAAATTGGCCAGTCTGACTTGTCCTGGTAATAGTGAGTGTGCAATGTGATTGATTGGCTTTTCTTTTATTTTAATCTTTTTGTTTAAAGTTAGTGAACTGAATGAGAAACAAGTACTTCTGAGTATAGCTGTTTCTAGGAGATGGTGTGCAAGAGTATGTTTAGATAAATTAAATTGAAAAGGCTGAATCTTCGCAATTCCAAGTTCGTCTGTGGTGCATGAAAAATTAGAAAAAAAATGCTGAATGTAATACTTTAACCATACGACACAGTAACCCTTATTCAGAAGCGAAAGCCATGAAGTGCTGGGTGCATAATGTATTCCTCTGAGGAATAAAGCCCAACGTTGCTCTCTAAGAAACAGAGCCGAAGCAAATTGTGGCTTTCACTGCCCTAAATAAAAAATGTCCAGGGCCAGTGCCCCAATAATTAGGGTTGAACTCGAAGCTCTATTAAAGTTGTCAGGTGGCATCCATCCTCTATCATTTATTTAAGTAAAATGCATTTGTGTCATTGAGCAATTTAAGGAAAAGTGAACCAGACACTGAAATCTCCCATCAAGGTCCACATCAAGCTTGTGACATTTGCATGTAGCACAGTTTGACAGACCTCGACCTCGGTACTAATACTAAGGAGACCTCTTTGAAGTGGCGTTCCTTTAAACTCTTTGAAAAGTCACTGAAGCATACCAAGGCTAACCTTGTGACCAAGCTGTGGAAGGTCATAGGCAGACCTTTTTTGGGGTCTGGGGGTGTCAACAAAGAGGACACCCTAGTGGTCTACTGCGGAGTACTGCTGGCTTACAGCTCCCGTGACCAGAATTTAAATGTAAGTCAATCACTGCCAGTGTGGATTTTCTGTGCTCTCTCTATGTTTGTGTGTTTTTTTTTTCCTATACACTTTATTTTCCTTCCACAATAATAAAAAAATAATAACAAAAAAAACAAGGAGCCTAAAGAAATGATAATGAAATGTAGAAAGGTTTTCAGTTACGCTGCTGTAGGTTTGATGCAAGTTTTCACATGTTCTTTTTTTCCTTGTCTTGCTTTGCAGAGCTAAATTTCAAGAAGGTATGAATTTTCTGAGTCTGAAGCCCAACACTGCTGGTTTTTGGGATGTTAAACAAGAAATGGGCACGGGGCGTTCTGCCATTTCTGTTTTCTGTCAGAAGAAATCTGCCTCCTCAGGAAACAGGTAGGAAAAATATTGATTGCACAATGTAGCAGGATTGAGTTTACCACCAAGTTGTGAGCACAATGCCATGTTACAATAATCCAGCATTGCCAAATGAACCTGGAATTCAGGGGTCTGCGGCCCTTTAGTTATATTGCCAGTGATAGCGTCCAAATTGGTCTAACACATGTGCTAAACACTATACTAAAATCCAGTACATGTAAAGTGGACCGAGTTATATTTAATATAAATCTCCTTTTGGAATAGATGATTCGTTTCTGAAAGAAAATTCATGGTATTTCAAGTTTGAAATGATTGTTTTAAATCAGCAATACCCATATTCTGGCCACGAGTGCCAATGGACCTTTAATTTGTAGGACTCTAAATTTACTTACCTCGGCAGTGATATTCATGTCTCTGGTGACTCTTCCTGTGAGGTCAGTAGATGGATTGGGAGAGCATGGGGGGGTCATGAGGTCACCAGTAAGGGGTGTGTGGCGCTCCTGATATCTTTACAAAAGGACAAAGGTCCAAGTCTTTAGAGTCCTGGTGCTATATGGTTGCTTTGTGTCTCTTTGGAGAATCCTTGGGTACCGTTGGTTTGACTTTGTGTCGAATGAGCAGTTGCTCATGGAGTCCCAAATGAGGCACATTACCTGCATTGTAAAGGAGCATCAGTTATAGCACTACGGCCATGTGGCACGATTACCAGAGGGTGATCTGACTCTCCCACCTGGGTGGGTGGACCAGGCCAAGGGGACACTCGTGTAACACCTGCCTGCCGCAGATAGAGGGTCATTTCCGGAGGATGGGTCTGGACTGCGGGTCTGCCTGGAGGGCTGTCAACCGGGATACCAAGCTGTTTTGTTGTGTGGTGGGTGCGGCAATGTGCTGTACCAGTGCATACTCCCTAACCTGACCTGACCTAAATTTACTTCAGTAGATTCTTTCACTCAGTATATACATTATGCTCAGTATTCATATGATTATATGCTGAGCTTTTTAGCGTGTTTTGCAGATGTCACCCTGTCTGTCTGTGTATGGCAGTGTGCTTCAGACTGTTTTTTGTTTCATTGTTATTTGTTTGCCTGATATGAATAGCAAGGGCTGCATCAACATGGGTTCATTTATCGCACACCTCGGCAGTATGATTCTTCCTTTTTTGGCACAGTGTAACTGTTTCTTGATGTGAGTGCATAGTGTATACTGGTAATTTGTGCCTAAGTAGAGCTCATTTGAACATCAAATCTGATCTACAGTGGATGGCATGGTGTCCGTCAAAAGGCTTACCACTTTGTGCCTCATGGCAGGTATCGCAGGCTTTGTTTCTATTTTTGCCTGAAAAGGGTGTAGTTACTAGAGTTCACAGTTCCACTTGTAACAAAGCACAAGTTTCCCTTCAGCATTTTTGAGTGTTTTAGTCAGTCAGGGCTCCCCGCAGGGGAGACGAAGGAGATGATAGTGGACATGAGGAAGGAGAGGAAACCACACCAGCCACTGTTCATCCGAGGGCTTGAAGTGGAGAGGGTGAGCAGCATTAAATTCCTGGGTGTCTACATCAGTGAGGACCTCACTTGGACACTTAACACCACACAGCTTGTCAAGAGGGCTCAACACCAGCTATACTTTCTGAGGAAGTTTGGTATGTCGACTAAGATCCTCAGCAACTTTTACAGCTGCATTGTTGAGAGCATCTTGACCAGCTGCATCACCGTGTGGTACGGCAACACTACTGCTATGGACCGCAAACGCCTGCAGAGAGTCGTAAAGACTGCTGAGAAGATCACCAGGACCCCACTGCCCTCTCTGCTGAGCATCTACAACTGCAGAGTCTGTAGGAGAACTGCCTCGATCCTCAGGGACCCCAACCACCCCCAACACGAACTGTTCACACTTCTACCCTCAGGCAGGAGGTATAGAAGTATGAAATGCAGGATTTGCAGGCTAAAGAACTCTTTCTTTCCCAAGGCCATTAGACTCCTAAATAACTGACTGGAGTTTATAACCATGGTTCACCTTATTCCATCTACCTCACACAACTGTATTTGACTTGTCCATCACACACCTACCTGCACAATTACACTTTATACTTCTATTCTGTTTTTATACTTTTATGCTGCCTCTGTTACTTATTATCTATCTGCTACTTATTATTTATGTTTATCTTTTGTACATTGGTTTTGTCATTTGGCGTGGACAGAAAGAATTTTATTATACAGGGAAACGTGTTTCCTTACTGTGCACATGACAAACTTTAAACTTTGAACTTGAACTATGTAATGTTATCACTGTCCATATCACTGTACAACTGGAGTTACTGTGTTGTTCCATCCATATATGGCTGAACTAGTTTGGTGGTCATCTCTTATTCCTACCTGATTGCCACACCTTATAACCTGACAGCTGGAAACTGTTAAAAATGCTGCTGACTAGTGATGATGATGATAGGATGAAAGAAGTAGAAAAAAAATCTTTGAAATTTCTTTGCAAACCACACATCCAGTCAGACTGAAACATTTGTGGACGCATACTGTAATACTTGAACTTGTATGTACTGTGCTTCATGAATTCTTTGTGATTTTTTTTTTTGTGACAAAAGATCATAATGGCTGGACACTTAATGCATGTTTGTTTCATCATGCACAGAATAATCGCATGGATTTCAAAAGGGGCTAATTTGCATTGTCTCAAAAGATTTGTCAGCTTCAAGAAATGCTATTTTGTGTTGGGTCTGATTATTTATTTTTATCATGTGAGAAAGCAGACAAAAATATTGATTGAAAACAGAGCATTTTATCTTTGTCGTTTGCTTTACTGAACTTGTGACGCTTCCAAAATCCAGTCCCGGTACTATTGTGAATTTTGCTCCCTCCGTCTTTATGGATTTCTGTGCTCAGTGCTGTTCTGGTTTTGGCCTTCGTGGGCTAGCTCAGATGCCTGGAACTTGGGCTGCTGGGTCCCATCCACTGCACTTCCAGTCCCCTCCTGAGAACAGAACAGGCTGTGGCTCCGGGGCATCAAGAGCTTCATTTAGTTCCTGCTCTAATGGTCCCATTGGTGCTTGTGGAGGCAGAGCAAACTTTGACAATGTTACTTCAGCTCTGTCGCACTACTGCAGCATCGATTCTCAGGCTGGTCACTCAGGGTGTTTGATATGCCTTCCCTGTGTTAACATGGTCTTAAAGCAACTTAGTAGCCTGTCTTACAGATTCTGAAGCCGAAGAGGCCATCTACTTATGTCAGTGTTATTGATGGATTTGAAAATCATTCAGTTAATGTATCTTAATTCATTTACTGCTTCATCGTAGCTCATAATTAATAAATAATATTAAAAATGAATGCCAATGCCACTGAAACTTTTGATAGTTCTGTTTACAACTCTCATTTCTTTTGCATGTGTAAACTTTTGTTTTATTTTAAATACATTAACTGACGGGGAAGAAAATATTCATATATGGTAGAAAACTTTGTAGAATTTATAGGAGAAACTGACAAAATGCACATGACAAGTGTGCCAAATCTGGCAAGCAGTTCACTGAGATTTTCATTGTTAAACTTCTTCTTCTAGACCTCCTGCAGTGCAGCGCCATGGGTGGGTCGGTGTCCTACACTGACATTTGTAGACTCTGTTTATTTGATTAGAGCCATTATTAAATCAATACACTCTTAATTATAAGGTGATTGGTCAAATTATGTAGATTGTTCTAAATTATATCTTTTATATTGTAGATGCTGGGTGCAACATTTTGTCTAAAAAGATTCACAATATGATTGTAATGGTGGTTATTGGTATTTTTTATTGGTATGTTTTGTCTTGACTAGAGAGACTTGGCTGCTTATCCCAAAGCAAATGAGTTGCACATCTGTGAGAGCAACAACAGAAGTACTGGGCAACTTTAGCACACAATGCACAATTTTCATGAGGTCTGAAGGCAAGTCACCATCTAATAAAGGAGCTTGGTCGTAGATTGCTGCTGCATGAAGTGTCACAGAGTATTCGAATTGCTAAACCTGTTGTTGAAAACAACATCACTGAGTGTAGCTAGAGCATTAGCTGTGCATTTACCGGTTTTAAAATAATTGTATATGTAATCTATTTTGTCATAACTACAGATTTCAAGTTGTTGTAATGAGCTTTACTGAGATAAACATACTGTTTTACTTTCCTGACAAAATCCCAAGAGAATTGGTAAAGATCATTACTGAAAGTCGTGTGTGCTAAAGGATCTGCCCTCTTAAACCTTCTTAATAGAGACGGCTAACATAAGGAGGGCAAGGGACAGTGTAAATGTTTGTAATGAGATTACCCTAAATCAGACTGTTAACATTAAGTGAGCCAAAGGAGAAATCAATCAATACAGCTTTAGGCTTGTACGAACTGTCTGAACTGAGATTAAAGGAATTCTGTTGCTTCTGTTTATTTAAAAATTGAGGTAGTTAACGTATAAGACATGAAACTAAGGGCACCACGAAAAGACAATTTAGCTCATTTTACTTGTTTTAGCGCACCAAGGATCAGTAGAAACAGTTTTATCGATATTCTCAGCCTTCTGCTTGGCTTTTGAGGAGCTGCATTTCTCTTCAAATAATCTTTCCCAAAAAGACTGTAATAAAAACAGACAAATTATCCTGTTTATACCTTCTGAATGTTCTACAGGTATTGCTTAGATGAAGAAACTTCAATGAAATTGTATCTTTGCTTCTTATGACTGATGCTATCATTAACTTCGAAAAGTCAGGTGTTGTAGGAATAATTAAAACGCTTCAGACAACACAAGTGCACTTGTGCAGTGTGATTTGTGTGGGCCTCACCCACAAAGAATGAGAAACATAAGCAGCATAAAGTCACAAAGTTCATCATTAACCGATAATATACAAAATCTACAGAAATACAATTCAAATATGAAAAATAATACAAAGGCAACAAAAACGACAAAACATCTAAACATATGTGAACACATAACAGGATGAATCCACATTAACAAATATTTTCTTCAGCTCTGTTGGCTGTTCAAATCAAATCAAATTTTGTTTGTCACATACAAATTACACCTGCAGAACAATATGTCAGGAAATGCTTAATATTTCCAGCATTAATCTCACATAAGCTTGGTGGGGCTTAGGGCATGTGTACAACCTCAGAATAAGCAGCCTCCCCTTGCTAGACACTGTACCACCCATATTAGTCTCCGACATGTGGGCACAACCTTTGTTGTGACCAGTCAGCCATATGTATATTCTGACAAGGCAAATTTTCATTTTGCACATCTGAAATAAAAGTGTAACATGCTAACTTGCCAGAATTAAAGATTAAGATATCTGTAAACATGTGTTGGCTACTTAAAAATCTGAGACCAGCAAGAACATCTTTGTTTTTCTAAATAGCACAGCTTGAAAACACACACTAAGAGATATGCACGGTTTGTTGGATCCCCTCTTGGAACTACAGGAGCATGTGTGGGGAAAAAACAACCTGCTTGAAGAATTGTTAACTTTCTGTGCTGGTCAAGGACTGTCTATGAAGAAACCATCTTTGAGTACAGTATCGCTTATACTGGTGAGCTGGCACAGACAATTGAAGCATTTGCTGGAGAGACCTGGAAGATCCAAGCTAGTTATTAGGGTTTGCTGAGAGCTACTAGGAGAAGCCTCTGTTTAGTAGGAACTCCGCTTCCAGGTTCTAATGGGCTCTACTCGAGGCCTCCGTAGTGGTCGTAGCCATGAGCTACATGGCAACAATCCTAGGGCCGAGTGGTGGACACCAGCAGCAAAAGAAGCTGTCGGGTGAAAAAAGAGGTCTTCCATACAATGTTAGTAGAAGGTTCTCCAAATCTGACTGAGAGAACAGCAAGGCAAAGAGGTAACAGGTGTGGTAATGACCAAAGTGTTGGCCTGAGTTTGAACGTAGTGACTACAGAGAAAAACTTCTGCATGTCCTTGAAGGAGCTCCTGCCAACTGTTCAGTGACTCAGGAAGGATAGGTAGGATGTCATTAACTGGGAATATCATTGAGAGGCGGAAAGAACAATTTGGGGGACTCCTTAGAGAAGGCAATGCCGGAAGTATTTTTTTGATGTCGGGTCCATCTCTGTGACAGAGGTAGCTGTGGTGATTTAAAACGTCTGTAGTGATAAGGCTGCTGCAGTTAAGGATACTATCTGACCAGAACTGCTTATGTCCTCCTTCAGTATTGCACGGAAGGATGGAGCAGTGTCATTGCTCATTCAATCCATGCTTTCCTTTGGCTCAACTGGCTAAGATGGTTGCCTTCTGGAGTCCATATTAGGTATAAACTTTGACTCTGTCCCTGTAGCCCAGTGGAGATCTCCTGTGTATAAAGCACAACCAGAGCAAAAAGAAATTGGTTACACAAGCATTCCTGTGTAAAAACGGCTCCTTTATTACAAGATGGTTTATCCTGAAAACTCAGGAAAATTGAGCATCATCATCTGCTGGCTTCTCTTTAAACCTTTAAGCCATTTGATGATGTGACAACCACTGTCAGTTTTCAACAGCTGTTGCATAAGTGGGTTAAAAAATGGGGAGATAGATAAATATGTTATTTTTGTAAGCACCTTGTAATTTAGATTCCAGGAAGCTGATGATTTCGTTGCTTTTTCAGTATGTTTTTTTTTTCTTTTTATTGATACCACCCTTACTATTCTTTTTAATTCACTGTTTATTTACATTTGTTGTATTTAACTATTTTCCAGAGCCTTATGTTTTTCCATAATTTTGATCTGGATTTGTTACAAAGAGAGAAAACAAAGCAAAGGAGATTTCAGTGTAAGCTAAACAAACCCACCCCAAATCCCAGTGACTCTGTTTTGAGTGCCCAGCTTGTCTGTCCTGTAAATATCTTATGGGGGGGTCTTCAACTCCTGTCTTTATTTACAGTGTAAGTGTGAAATAGACAGAGGCTTTCTTACTGCATACTGTACTGTACACAATTCTGTGTTTATCTCACAATCACAGAAGGTGAGCATAGGACATGCAAGAGGAGCAAACATCTCGCAGCCCTTGTGCTGGCTTCATGAACTTGCGCTGCTCTGATTTCTTGATCTCCAGCTGCCTTGTCCTTTTCCTGTTTTATCTCAACCTTGTCTCTTCCTGGCATGAAGTGGCCCTTTCATCCTTTGCTCTTTTTTGTAACATTTCTTGTGTTTTCAGAAGACAGATTTGTGGAGCTAAGATGTTTGCAGTTTTGCCATAGTTGCTGAAATTACAACATTCTAATAATTTGAACCTACTGCATTTTGTTTTCTTTCCATGCCCCAGTTGCTACTAGTCAGCATTGTAGGCTCATTAAAGTTAACTTTTTAGTATTTTGAAATAGTGCTAGTATACGATTGTTTCTGTTTCTTAAAGCTGATATTTGCAGGTTTTTACATTTTTTTCCCTAAAATTGTATATTGAAAAAAATGTAAAAACCTGCAA